>CAUYRT010010060.1:0-21553 GCA_963574885.1 Lepilemur ruficaudatus
GTGCATCCAGAAGTTGAATTGACGACCGACAATGAGGGCGGGAGAGGTGGCACATGAAAGGCTGGACAGGAACAAGAGGATCACTTGAACCTGAGACAACTTGCCGAGGGGACAACTCAAGAAGGACATTAGCTAAAGTATTCTCTTTTCCTAGACTAGTTTTAAAATAATGGAGCCAATAATACATGTGCCTGGAATTATCTTTCTGGTGTACATGATAATGTTAGTTAGTGTACATTATTGCATTCAGCATTCATTTAATTGAAGGTTTATTTCACACCAGGCAATGGGATAGATGCTAGGGGTTGAGAGAGATATATTAATAAGAGCAAGATCTCTCATCTAATGGAGATCATGTGCCACTAAGAAACTAAACTAAAACGGTAACGTTTATAACCATGTGTTTTATGTATACTAATAGAAGAACATTAAAGGAAATTCTCCAATGAAAGCCCAGGGAAAAGCATTTACTTTGATCAAGCTAGAAAAACAACAACAATAAAAAAGAACTTCATGAGATACGATTTCATAAATGAATAGAAAGATGAGGGGAAGGGCACTACGGTCCTACGAACAGAATGTGCGAAGGAGGTAGCTAGGATAGCACAGATTACGTGTAAAGAAGTTAAAAAAAAAATCATCATAGCTGAGCTATATGGTGAAAAACAAGAAGTGTCAACTTGTAATAATGAAAAAGTTAGTGATCACCCATGAGTTGTCTGGAACTCCAAAGTAAAGCACCCAGACTTCAGTCCAAATGTTATGAGTAAAGTTGAAAAATTTTAGCAGAAAACCAATATCCATTTTAGAAAGAAGTAAGGTCTCTTTAAGAGAAATGTGTTTGTTGTTAAAGCTTTAAAGGGAATGTGTTTGAAAAAAACAGTAGACACTTAATAAATCCTCATTTAAATGAATCAATATACAAGGTAATATGGTACTACCCAAAGTGTTGCTTCTCCTCTTTTAACTTTAGAGTCCTCATTGGCTCATTATGAAGGAAAAATGAACTAATGTCAGTGCCTAGCACATAATCAGTGATCAATAAGTGTAAACGAGTTCTAGTCTAAATTTCCTTATATTTACAAGAAATTTCTATAAGGAAGTCATCCAAGGCTACAAAATACACAAACACACACACACACACACACACACACGTATTTTATATATATGTAAACTTTTCCTTTAGGAATCACTGCTTATTTTTCAGCTCCGTTAGGTCATTGTCAGATAATTAGGTTTTTCTTGTCTTTACATTTATTTCATAAAATAAAGTTTATTAATTTTTTTCTGAAGACATGTGTCTTACCCTTCACTGTCCCTTGAATTTTTCTGTCCTATGAGAGTTTTAAAGAACAAAAAACAAAAAAAAAAAACAAGAACTTTTTCCTTAAACATATTTAAAACTGCTTTCTTTCAACACAAGTGAAATACACTTGTGTTGTCCAACCTCAACCCCGTTCTGCTTTTGACTTCTCAGCTCTATTAGTTCCTGGTAAATTTTAGGCAGGTTACATCATGCAATTACCTTGGGTGCACAAGAATCAAATAAAGTGGCTTATCCACTCACGTTAATCCCTCTGCCTTTTACAACAGACAATCCTTCCTAACTAGCAGATGTCTAGTTGGTTCAAGTCCCCTGTTACTGCCAAGTGTTGTACCTTGGCTACTAAAAAGCTGTTCCTTGAAGAGGATCTGATTACTTCCTTTGACTATTGTTCTAAAACAAATAGTTAATAGTATTATTTAATCTGATCACCTTTCGCCATTGATGTCTAATTGTTTATATTTCTCTACTTTTTGACCTGAGTGCTAATATACGGCAAATCTGTGTTTAGTCTATGTGTTTCTGAATATATACTTTGGAAAGGTAACTGGGTAATGTTTTTGAAAAAAAAAGTTTTCCCTGCCTCCTCCTCCCACCACTTAATCATATTTTCACTGTCTCTGTGGTTAGCCTAAGGGAGCCACTGCATTGGAAGTACATCGTACATAAGGAACGGTCTGTTGAGAGCAAAGAGGCCGTTCACCACTCCAAAACTCAGAATTTACCTGTAGCCAAAAAGATCACTATTCAGGGTGATCCAGCACCAACATATTTGTTCCTGGTGAATTAAGAAAGTAAATAAGCACAGTCAGGCGGCCAGTGCTTCTGGTTTGTACCTTCTTTCCTTCGTGGTGTGTATGCTGAGATAAGAATCGTCAGACCTGACTTGTAATTCTCTGCGGCTGAGGCCCTGTTGCTGGGAGAGGACAGTCAAGACCAAGAGCCACATTGAGGATGTGGCATAGACTCAGTGGTCTTCAGCACCAGTGAGAGATAACAGGAAACTGAGCCATCTAATAAGAGTGGCTCTTCCCTGACTGAGCTGAGAGAGCGAACACAGTACGATCACCAACTGGGGACATTGAAGCACTTGCCGGCAGAGTTCCTATCATTTCTGACGATGTTGAACTTTGCCAGAGCCCTGTGCTCCCAAAGAACAGCGACAGTCAAGAAATCTCTCAAACATTTTGGGTTCCCTGACATGGATGACTGCAAAGAATCACCTTTGCCTTATGACTCAGGTAAGATTCATGAATGATTCCTGTTTTTATTTATAACGAGACTAGACACAGAATCTCCAAATCCCATTCTTTGTGTTTAAATGATTAGCTGAAGTTTGTCTCCACTGGCCAATCTGAACAACGTGCTCACTAACGAACCAAAGTGTAGTCAGGCTTCTCTCCTTCCCCAGGCCCTGAAACTTCAACCCCTTTTGATCATCCTAATGCTGAATGGAAATGGTAGCTCCCAGGAACTGGTTCAGCTACTTTAGGAAAAAAATTCCCTGATCAACTGTCCTATCATACCATCACTTATCCAACTTCCCCCACCAGGTTATTTCTAGCCTCATTTACTTCTCCCTGCAAAAGAAAAGTTCTTTTCTGATGCCATTTAACACGATTGCACATCTGGCCGTGGGTTCACCAATAAGGAAAATAATCCCCTGCCCCTATTGCCGCAGTCTTCCTGCCCTATCACAATAATCTCCCTCCCCTTATTCAAACAGTCCTTTTGAATAAAGTCTCTCCTTACTGACGTCCGAAAATGTTTGCATCTAACAGTACTTGCCGAAGGACTAGACTAAGAGAAAAAATGTGAGATTTGCCTTCCCACTAATGCCTCCAAATCATAGAAGCCTTTTCCTCATATCTCTAATTCCAACTGTAAGAGGAGCAAGGGGAGAAAGAAGAAGTCTTAAGGTTGAATTATGATCCCAAAGACACTAACTTCAACCACTACATCTTATTTTAATTATTGCATCTGTGTTTTAAATTGACTTTTGCTGAAATTATTTTTCTCATTATTCCTTCTGTACCTGGAAGGTTTGTTATGAGAGGAAGGCTTATCAAAAATAAATTTAGAGAATTAAGTAAAATATATACTATCTGCAAATTTGAGTGTCATGTGAGTAAATTTGTGAACGAGCGATCCATATAAATATTGGAACTTGAAAATAAGAACTTTTCTTCTTATCCTCTGTTACTAATTTTATAAATCTTTTTCTGAGTCCTTCAAGGTTGCCTTTTATAACTACTTATTATTCTGCTTTATTTTCAATTCTATTTTCTTTTTTTTTATGGTTTAAATACCTTTTTCTTCTAAGACAATTGCTTAATACTAAGAAAACTGGGAATCAATGCTGTTCCCTGTGAAAATCATTTTATTCACTTAAGAAAGAAGAGATAAAGAAGTCTGTTATCTATTACTCCATTCTTGGCATCTTCCTCTTAAGATTGTGTGCCCTACTTTTAATATCATCTGGCAACATTATTTTGTACATTTGGTTTTGTTTTGTTTTTTCAGTTAGATTATTTTTTGCTTATTTTCTTTTAGCAGTGAGGTTGCTATCACTTTCTAATAATGAAATTATTTGTAGATTTAAATATTTTTACACAAGAATCAGAATTATTTTTAGTTCTGTGATTGATTTTTAGGATCACATATGAAATTTAACCAATTTCCTAGATATTTCATGTTCAAAAAATTAAAGAGTGTAAGTTGTTTTTATAATATATTTACAACACTATTTGCTCAGCTATGTTCATTTCAAGCCTGTAAATTGTCCTTGATCTACAGAAGCACTCTTCCTGATTATTTATGAATGTTATTTATATGATAAAATGCAATGACAATGCCAAGCAACCTACTTTACAGTAGGTTAAACTCTATAGAGAGAATATATTTCTAAAAGTTCAATCTTGACAGGCATGCATTATACAGGGACAAATGTCAGGCATGAGATAATTCATGCTGGTAATTATTTTGAAAGAGCAGGAAATAGAACATTATTGTTACAGAAATTTGTCAGGAGAAGCTTGATTTCTAATAGATGATGTAGAAATATGAAATGATTTAAGATAGAACATTAAAAATCTTCACAGGCAAAGGAAACAAAGTGGGTGGTCAAAGGAAAGCCTGAGTCTGATTGTAGAGGCTGGGAGAAGTCATGCTGAGACAAGGGCATGTTGGAGGCAAAGTCCGTCTTCAGAAACACTGGAAAGTGTGTATAAGGGGCTATAGAAAATGACTTAATGAAGAGTAAAAGGGAAAAACAGTAGAAGGGGAAAACATGTTCTTAACAGAAAATGAAAGCTGCTAAGGAATATTTGCACAAAGTAGAATTCATACAATGTCTATGCCCATTAAATTGCAGGGTTTATTCCATCAGATGTGGCTAAATTTGTCAATTAATTTTAGGCAATGGAAAGTTTTGCAAAAAACAAAAATCTTGTCTCTGTATGTCCCGCTCTCACTGAGCGTATATATAAAGCCATGAAACACAAATGGCACAGCTCAAGCTCTGATCTTTTCTGAAGATGATCTTTTCTCTACCTATTAATCTTTCTTAGAAATATTCACCTGGAGAGGAAAAATGCTTTTTCTTCCATCACAAAAGAGGCAAGCCTTTGAAATCCAGTCTTTGTTCTTCACAATGTGGAGTTGTATAATGTGTAAAGAATTCTCTCTGAAGCTCATAAACAAAAGAACGCCTTGCTGTACACAAGTTATCTGTTTAACTAAGAGCCCTTTCTTCTTCTCCTCTGTCCTGATTTAAAGTGTTTCAACATAGCACAAAACTAAGATCTAATCATTGCAACAACTGGCTGAGGATTCCCACTGAGAATTTTATGCTAAAATAGGCCACAAAAGCACATTAGAAATTAGCTAAAGTTCATTTATTTTTTTTCTCTTTAAAAATATCAAAAGAAATGAGGTTTTCAGTGAATGATATATGCCACTTTCAGAAATAATCTGTTTGAAAGTTATTTGCCAATACGGATGTTTTCTAAATGAAAACATAGAACATGCATATTAATCCAAATAATTGATTTTTACTATATGAACTAGAAACACTAGTTTCTATAGTTTCTAGCAAGCAATTCTTTACATCAGAGATATAACTTTTATTTTATTTTCAACTGTGGGAAGAAATTTTAACTTGTGAGAAAGATGCACCTTTACTGTCACCCTAAAGTAAAGTTCTGGCCTAACAAAAATTTAAAGCATTTTGCCCTCTGTAAATGTTACCCATCCCAGTTTTTCACCTGACCTGTGTTCTTGGGAAATATTATTCAATTATTAAGACTGACTTACCTTTTACCTGCCTGTAGTTCTTATTCAGAATCACAAATGTCCTCAGGAAATCTCTATATATCCCTCCTTCTTGTTAAGTAGAGTTAAAAGAAAGTCACCTTCCAGAAATTTAGAGGATCTTCAGAACATGGGGAAACAACAAAGTGCCCAACATGGAGATCACCTGTTCTGAACTGTTGCCTCTATTTCAGAATACCATATTCAGAACAGCAACTGGATAGGGAAATAAGAGACATAAAGATAGTGTTGTGTTAAATTTGAGAGAATGAATGCAATACCCATCATCTTCGGCTATTTTTTAAATAAACTGCATGCAGAGTGGAGTATGTTATGCATTGGGGAGGAGTTTAAGAACATTCAAATTGCAGGTATGCATTAAAAGCCACATGACTTTGATTTGTCTCTCCAGAATATAACCTTTCATATTTACAAAATGAAAGAAACTACTAGTTGGTGGATAAATATGGGGCAAAATCAAAAACTTTTCCATAAATTTTGCTAGCAACCTCTATATCAGGCCTATGTCCAAAAAAAAGTAAAGGGTAAAATCTTATTGGCTAAGGATATTTAAGCACAACCTTTGAACAATAAGTGGATTAACTGATTAAAGTTTGACCGATAGGTAACTAACAGATCATGAGACTGAAAGAGATAAACAAGAAAAAGTTTTGAGAAGGGGCATCCAAGGCTACATACTGTAGGAAAAACAAACTCTGCAGAGATAATTTAAGTTACTAAAGAAACAAACATTTGACTAAGGAAATAACAGCAACATCATCTTACCCTCCCTAGGTAGGTAAAATTTTTCAACAAAAATTTGAGACATACACAGAAACAGGAATGTGTGACCCCAAAGCATACACAAACACAAACAGAAGCAGGCAATAGATACTACTTTTGAAGAAGCCCGAACATTATATTTGTCAGACAAAGGCTTCAAAGCAGCCATTATATATATGTTCAAAGAACTAAAGGTAACTACATCTAAAGAAATAAAGGAAAGTATTATGATAATATCTTATCAAATAAATAGTATGAGCAGAAAGATAAAAATTATAAAAAAGAACCAAATTTAAAGTCTGGAATTGAAATTTTCAGTAACAAATTAAATTTATTAGACAGGATCAGCAGTAAATTTAAGCGAGCAGAAAAAAATAATTCAGCAAAGTTCAATATAGATTTATAAAGATTATATAATATGAAGAATAGAAAGGAATAAATGGTTCAAAAATGAACAAAAATTAATAAAGAATCAAAGAAATGTGGAACATCATTAAGCCCATCAAATATGCATAATACGAGTACCAGAAGGAAAGGAGATATAGAAAGAGACAGGGAAAATTTTCAAAAGAAATAATCTCTGAAAACTTCCCAAATATGACAAAAATATCAATCTACATGTCAAAATCTTAATATATTCCAAATAGAATTAATGCAAAGAGATCCACACCCAGACACATCGTTGTCAAAATATTGAAAGTAAAAGTTAAAGAAAAAATCTTGAGAGCAAGAAAAGAAAAATGACTCATCACAATAAAAATTCTCCAGTATGATTAACAGTAGACTATATGTCAGAAACATTAGAGGCAGTGGAATAATATATTCTGAATGCTAAAAGAAAAAAAAAGAGGAGTGTCTACCAAAAATCATATAACCAACAAAAATATCTTTTAAAGAAAAAGGTAAAATAAAAACCGCAACTAAGAGAATCTGTTACTAGCAAATCTTCCCAATAAGAAATAGTAAAGAAGTTCTTCAAACTGAAAGCCAGTTATATTAATATCAGAGTAATTCAAATACAAATTTTTAAAAGTTAAAGATTGGTGGTAAAGGAAATTATATGTTTATTATGAAAAAATAGTTGTGTTTTTCTTGTCCTGTCAGATTTAAAAGTAATTCCATGAAACCGTATGTATATTATTGTATTGTTGAGCTTATAATGTATAGAAATATAATATATTTGACAATGAGAGAACAAAAATGGATATATGTTACAGGCTGAATTGTGCCCCATGCCAAAATTAATATACTGAAGCCCTAGTTGTAAGTAGCTCATAATGTGATATATTTGGAGATAGTAATTAAATTGAAATGTGGCGATTTGTGGTCCCTAATCCAATATGACTTATATCTTACAAGAAGAGGAATTTTGGATACAGACATGTATAGAAGGAAGACCCTGTGAAGACACAGGTAGAAGACACCCATCTCCAAACCAAGGAGGAAGGCTTCAGAAGATATCAACCCTGCTGCTACCTTGATTTCCAACTTGCAGCCTCCAAAAATATGAGAAAATAAATTTCTGTTGTTTAAGGCGCCCAGTCTGTGGTACTTTATTACGGCAGCTCTAGCAAGCTAATACATTAAACTTCATCAAAATTAAAAATTTTCTTGTTGTAAATTATGCCATCAAGAAAGTGAAAAGTAATTTATAAAATGGTACTTTTTATTTTAATCATTTATTTGATAAGGTACTTGTATTCAGAATATATAAGAATGCATACAACTCAACAATAGAAAGACCAGTAACCCAATTAAAATATGAGCAATGAATTAAAATAAACATCTCTCTAAGAAGATATACAAATGGCCGGTAATCACAGGAAAAGAACTTTAACCTTATTAACCATAAGGGAAATGCAAATCAAAACCACAGTGAGATTGCATTCCATACTTAGAGGATGACTACAATTAAAAACCCAGAAAATAACAAGTGTTGATAAAGATACGGAGAAAGTGAATCCCCATACATTGCTAGGGAGAATGTAAAATGATGCACCCTCTTTGAAAAACAGTTTGTCCATTCTTCAAATGTTAAACGAGGCATTACTATATGACCCAGACATTTCACCCCTGAGTATTAATATATACCCCATAGAAATAAAAACATGACCTTATAAAACTTCTATGCATATATTCATAACATCATTATTAATAATGCACAAAACAAAAATAGCAGGTCTCCATTATTAACTGATGAATAGATAAGCAAATTTTGGCTATGTATTTGTGTGCATATATGTCTGTAGATATCTATATATGTTTTCAGCAATAAAAAATAATGAACTATTGATGCATGCTACAGCATAGATAAAACTTGAAAGTATTATAAGAGAGAGAAGCTAGTCACAAAAAAGACCATATGTTATTATAATATGTGATTACATTTGTATGAAATGTCCAGAATAGTCAAATCAATAGAGACAGAAAATAGATTTGCTGCTGCCTGGGGCTAGAGGGACAGAAAGAAAGTGACTACTCATGGCCATGAGGTTTTTTTGTAGGTGAATAAAAATTTTCTAAGTTTATATTTGTGGAATAGCTGCACAATTCTGTAAACATACTAAAAATCATTGAGCTTCACAATATACATGGGTGAATTTTTTGGTATGTGAAGTATATCCCAGTAGTGTTTAAAAATTATTATTAATTTGAAGTGAATAATCTAAGAAAAAAACATGTGCAATGTTTACCAAATTAGGACCCTTCATTAAATCTTACCAAAGAAACTGAAAAATAATTAAAATTGCTTTTGATATTAATATAAAAATCAGCATGTACTCATAAATAATGAAAATCATATTAATGTTTTCATAAATAAATAAAATATGCCACAAACGAAAAATACTTTAAATGATGACCCAGAAGATGATAGAAAGGAGGTGAGAAAAATTAATGACAAGGTAGTCAAGAACAGCAAAAAAAATCCCTCCTACACTCTACTCAGCTATGTATGTGGCACCACCAAATAAAGCTGTTGATTGTTCTTCCACATACGAAAAGGGAGGCTGCCTCTGAGTATTAGGCCCATGGAATCCACCTTCAGACAGCTCTAAATATGAAAAAAGCCATTTGATGATGTGACCCTTCCCTGAACAGTTGTAAAGAAGATAATTGGTCAGTCATGTGCATATACTGCCTTAGGAAAAAGCACATGTTCACACACACACGTGCACACACACACAGCCACATACAGATAGATACACACATTTTTGTTTTTGTTTTTGTTATGCATAACATAATGGATATAATATAGTTCTCTGAAACCAATTCTTGGACCCAGAGGAATTCGTGGAACCCACCATTAGAGCTCTGCATACTTGAAAGTTAGGAAAACCTACTAATCCAGAGACATAGAAGGGTTATACTTACAAGGTTTCAGTTTGGCCGAAACAGTCTTTTTGGAGTGTCATTGTCTACAAGTAACTGATCACATGAAGTAAATGTAGCAAGAGCTAGGTGGACACTGTAGAAGAACACACTAGAAAATGAGCCCTGGACTGCGAGGTGTAGGTTACTATAGCAGAAAGAACAGAGTCCTCACAAGTAATGTGAGTTTCTTGAATGTTTCTTACTTAATAATTGTTAATCCTAGTTTCCAATTTGTTTCACTTCTCTAGCAAGAGTGGGAAAATATTCAACACTATATTTTTTGCTCTGATTACTAAATAAAATTATGCATACATAACAGGTACTAAAGTGCCTGGTGCTAAGTAGGTACAAACAATATGATTATTTGTTTTGTGAAAAAGTCATGATATTTAAGAATAGAAGCATGAGTACAACAGCCTGAGCTCCAGCCATAAAACTACAGGGAAGTGGTAAAGCATAGATCCCGAGATTAGATAAAGTGACAAAATGCAGTCACCAAAAGAGACTAGGAAGTGAAGTTTGGTTTTAGAAACACAGAAAGTTGAAGTAATAGGTCATGTGGTTTTGAAAGAAAGGCTGTTTTTATTTGGAGTCATCCTCTGCGACAATGACTCCTTTTGTCTGTTACGGAAGAGTGAGAACTTGGATTTTCCTGCAGCTGGAGCTGAGCTCATATCACAGGACACTTTCCACACCCACATCTATCAACAGCTGAGCTGTGTAGCAATTGAAAACGTTGTAGCTCCTGATCATCACTGATGACTGGTAATGATTTCTTGAGTCAAGAATAAGCATGAGTCTATTTCCTGGAGCTTATGATACTAGAGACACCAGCTTTGTTTCTTTCTTCTTTATTTACATTAAGACTGGATGCACATAAGGATTTGGAAAGAGTTCTGAAAAGAGAAGTATGATTAATGAAATCAACTCACTGAGTGATGAAGAAAGATTGCAGGAACTGAAAATGTATTGTTTAGTTAAGCATCCCTTGTCTAAAGATCTGATAATAGTCTCCCAAATACTTGAAAGGTGAAAATAATATGCTGTCCTTCATATGCAAATTTAAAACTACTATGAGTAGAACAGGTGCTTAAAGTTCTTTTTCTCAGAGTTGAGAATAGCTTTTAACAATTTAAACACCCTCCTTCAATCCCTCTTGTGACCAATAGGATTCTTATAACGGTACAGGATTAATGATGCTGCTTGCAAATGGAAAAAAGGCTGAGCAGTCTAACTTTAATAGAGACTGGTTCTTTCATCTTAAACTATTGACAGGTGTTTTTTCTCATATCAACCAATTCTCCAGCTCTCTGAATCTCTGTGACCAACTGAGTGTCCAACAAACCAATTCAATTCTGAGACTATTTACTTAGAGCTGGCATCAGATCCCACAAGTTAAAGGAGCTCAGTTCTACAAGATTGCCCTCACTTCAGACAGCAGTTCAAAATCCAGGACTACCTATATTTCTGACCAAATGATTATACATCAAGAGTTCCTATGAAATCTTCCTCACATTGACTAATTTGCTAGAATGGCTCACAGAACCCCCCAAAACCCTTTACTTACATTTACTGATTTATCATAAAGGACATAACTCAGGAACAACTACAAAAAAGAGATGCATAGGATGAGTTAAGGGAGGGAGGGAGCCTGGACCTTCCATGCCCTCTCTGGGTGCACCACACTTACAGCACTACAATACATTCACCAACCCAGAAACTCTCCAAAACTTGTCATGTAGGGGCTTTTATAGAGGTTTCATTGACCACTGGTGAATAGCTCGATCTTCAGATTTTTTCCCTTTCCTGGCGGTTGGAGGAAGGGGAGCTGACAGTTGAACATTTCTAATCAAGTCTTTGTCTTTCTGTGGTGACCAGCTTCTGGTCTGAAGATATGGGTCCACCAAGGGTTGCCTCATTAAAACAAAAGATTCTATGACCTTTATTACTCATAAAATTCCAGGGGTTTTAAAAGTTCTGTGACAGGAACCAAGAACAAAGATAAAATGTTTTTCTATGATACCACAACTATATACCAACTGGCTGAATTAATTTATCATAAACACTTACCACAAACACAAAAAGTGTACTGTTGTAGCTCCTGATCAAGTGTTCACCTTTGCCCATTTCTTACCATCTGCTTTTCTTAAGTAGATAGTGAGGGATTCCAGGTCTCCTAGGGACGAAAGTGAGTGCCTTGCCTTGGTGCAATTGCTCCACCTGGGAAGAAGGACAAGGGTGGGCCCCAAGCCCCCATCTTAGTCCTGCCCCACCTTAATCCTGTCCTAAGTGGCTGCCTTACCCGGGGGAGGAGGGAACACCCTACAAATTTGACAATCAGAACATAACGCGCTAACTGCAAAAATATACAGAGGACTCTCTAGCCCATGGGCCAAGCCGCGTAGGTACCATAGTGTATGGAAAGTGACCTCTAACCGCCAGTTCTCAGAGAGGATCATGAGAGATCCATGAGTAAGAAGATTCAGGTAATACAACTCCCAACTGTCCAATCAAAGTGGTTCCATGGAGTTGTTTGAACTATAGTGAGGTCCCTATAGAGACACCATAAAACAAAACCGAGACTGTAACCAAGTCTCTTTTTTAGCTATGACAGGGGGTCCAGTCATCATCTGTGGTGTAGGTATCACACTCTGTAAACCTGTATCTTCCTCTATAATCCTCTTTTGCTCTTCAATAAACCTCATTTTTGTGCTTGCCTTACTTTGGTGTGTCTGATCATTCTTTGGCCCTCAGTGTGTCAAGAACTGACATTTCAGACTAAGACCTGAAGCTTTGTCTTGTCCAAACTTTAGACAGGCTTGCCTACTTTCCATGAGCCTTTGAACTTTGGTTTATTCCCAACCCTGAGTAAGTGCTAAAATTCAGCATATGCTCCCCTTATTAACTTATCCTGAGAATCAGCTGACCACATCAGATAAATTTCCTGTCAGATGGTGCCTGCCATGCTATCTACTCACCCCCCTTACTTGCCTAACTTCTTAAATTTTCTGAAAAAACTCTGCTTACATCTCTCTATAAAAGAAAGGTCTTTTTCTGTTTGATTTTGATTCATTTGAAAATTTTCAGTGTTCTCCCTGTTGCAGAAGACTTTATGAATAAAGTCTCTTCTTATCAAAGTCTGCATTTCTTTTTATTTGACACTTTTTAAAGCAGGTGTTAATAATGCTACAATTACTTCAGATGTCAATATCAGCAACAAGTCTACCCAGAAAAAAATGAAACTAAGAATTAAACAATTATATTGTAGACTTAGGCAATGCAAAGTAGAAAATCTGGATAATTTTGTGAATTTATGAGGTGCTTTTTGTAAGATATTTTTTACTGTCAACTGAAGAATCACAAGGTTCAGAAATTTGGAAAAAAGACTTCTTTTCTCATAAAGGGTTGCAGCCTGCAGGCTGGCCATCCTGCATATTGATAAGGACAGACTCCAACAGAAGCTGAGAGCATGTACTTCAAGGTAGGGGTAAAGGGAACAGGAGTTTATGCTGAGGGGGTGCCCAAATATACATATCGAGAAAGCTACAGGAGGAGTTATGAATATCTATGAAAAGAGAAACATGGGCATCAGCATGACCCAACAGTGGAATGTTCAACATTCTGATGTTAAAAGGTCAAGGAGAGTACATGAAAATCTTCTGAGCACAGCTTCATTGACTGGTTAGAAACATTCCATGGTTACTGGTCTCCCACTAGGAAGGAATGCTGGTCAGTTGTGTCAAAACTGCAAAAGTGACAGGCAGCATCAGGAGGTTGGTTGAAATCAGTGGTGGAGAGAGTCTTTTGAAAAGGCTGGTCTCCGTTTAACCTTTAGAGAAGAAAGCCTAATGAAAATTGGTTGGGCAAGAGGGAGGGCCTATAGAGTCATGTATGACCCTCTCTTCTATCCCATAATGGCCAGGAACTCACTTTTTGAGGTTTCTGTGGGTTCTCCTTGGCCAAGAGGGTGTCTGTTCAGTCGGTTGAGGGAGCGTAGGATTTAATTTTTACTTTTCATTACAAACTGAATGCTAAAGTATAACAAAAGAAAAAACACATTATTTAAAAGATAATATTTGGCTTCATATTAAGAAAAATTTTCTTAAAATTATGTTACTTCATTTCTGTGAGCTCTCATGTATATAGAATTACATTATTTTTAT
The DNA here is from genome assembly GCA_963574885.1 of Lepilemur ruficaudatus. NCBI lineage: Eukaryota > Metazoa > Chordata > Mammalia > Primates > Lepilemuridae > Lepilemur > Lepilemur ruficaudatus. The sequence goes on from CAUYRT010010060.1 coordinate 13,954, forward strand.
CTCACTTATATCTCATTTGTACAAAACTAATTAGACATCATTCAATCCAATTTTTTTTAATTTTAAATAATACTACTTTATTTTTTATTAGAGAATAAAAATATGGCACACTTCACAAATTTACATGTCATCTATGGGCAGGTGCCATGTTAATCTTTTTTTATTGTGCATGCAATCTTTTTTTATTATTAGAAGGATATATGAAATCAGTAAGCCCACTTTTTCAGGGGCTATGCTGAGAGGAGGGTCAGAGCTTCTCCCCTTTGAAATAAATAAGTCTTAGTTTAGTCTTAGATTTTTGCTACTTGAGGTTTCTGTGATAAAACAATATGGTGAAAAAGAATGTTGACTTTTAGCTGGATTTTAGTGGTGTAAATAGATTTAGCTACTCATTTGAGGAAAATATCCCCTGCTTAGTAAATTAATATTTGAAGTTATTAATAGAAAATTAAACATGCTATTTAACAGAAAATTAAACAAACTATTTTCTGTATATGTTCATTTAATGACAACAGGAAATTTTCGACAAGTCTTTAAAATGCAAAGTCAATGAAAAGAAAAACAATTCAGTTACATTTTTGTGTTGTTTTGTTTTCATTATAGTCTTTTATCTAAAGCAATTTTATCCCAGTAAAATGTCCCACTAGAGGAGAAATCAATATTGTCACTTTCTGACTTAGGTAAGCCATTACATATTATTTGTATCAAAACGAAAATTTCGCAATAATATCATAAAAACCACAATCCTACTGCTAATGGAAAAATAATTAGAATAAACAATGTTATACGAATGCATGTGTCTTTGATTCCGCTGCATAACTAAATAGGAAGCATGAACTACGGACAGTGAAAAAAGTTTTATAAAGTTTGTAAATGATCGATTGGATGTGAGGGCCATCTGGCTGCCACATCTGTCACCCTATTGATCACCCCGGTTGATTGAGTTGGTCTGGCTAACTAGGCCAGTGTCCCCTCATGACTCCTTGTGTGTTTCTCCAGATGCTACTTGCTGGGTTGAAGATGGTGCCTTTCCAGAGAAAGGAGGATCATTTTTCTGTCAAAGGTATAAATGACCAGTTAGTAAAATTCAAATATAAAACAAATACGCAAAAAGTCAACTGAATTGCATAAATGTTTCTCATATGACATGGCTAGAATTTTCTTACTTCCTACATGGGCTTTATGCCATGCAAAATTCTTCCAGCTCATTCACATTCATGGCCTAAGCACTGGTGATAATTCACATATTATTGCTAAATCAAACATTCATTTAAAAAAAAAAATATGACCAGAAATAAACTTAAGAAAGTCCTGTGGATTGTTTTCTTATTTTCTGAAAGAATACTGGTAGAAATAAGTGAAAAATCACTGAAGCTTCTTCAGTGATAGTTATATTCAAAGTTAAAATATTCAAATTTACTAGTGACTGTCAGTCATTTATGAATTAATACATTCTAGTGAGTTTAACAATAGGAGTAGCTCTTCTGAATGTAAAGTTATGCTATTAGAAGCTATTTGCGTTTCCACTAATGGTTGAAAATATGAAGAACAGTAAAAAATTTGCATGTAGATACAAACACATCACATTGTCACTTTTAAGCTTAAATAAACGATGCTTTTTTCATCAGCTAATTCACTGTGAGGTATATAGAATTATGTAGCTCAATCAATTATCTGAAATTAATTCAAGGAGTTTTACAGAAGGAAAAGGCACCACCTACCTTTCACTTTTCAGGGATAACTTGACCTTAGGTGATGCTAATTAGAATATCCGTCAAAGTATATAACGAAAATGAAGATACGTCTCTTCACTTAGCCTATATTCTGGATGCTGCAGTACCTCATGTTGGTATATTGTCAAGATCAGTAATTGACTTGGTTTAACTAAGAGTTGTTTCCAAATATAAGTTAGATTCTTGGTATTCAAAGGTCATCCACAAATAAGAATACCAGCAACATTTGGAAACTCGTTAAAAATGCAAAATCCCATATTATAATATATTTAAAGTGCCTCTTTCCCAAACCACTAAACTGGAATCTGGATTTTTAACGTGATCCCCAGGCCATTTCTATGCACATTGAAACTTGAGAAGCACCAGGTTATATGCTTTAAGAGCACATACGGATGCTTTAAAAGGTACCCTCTTATCAAATATGGATTTGAACTGGATGTGTGTTAAGATCCTGCACAATTCTGAGACTGTGTGTCATTATCCGACAAGGTAAAGGAAACAAATCTTAACTTTCCAGCTAATCTGCCTGTCCCTTGTCTTATAACCGTCTCTTATTTCAGGGAAAAGATTGTGAAACTCATCTGCTCTTCTTTATTGGTATTTTGTCTCAGGAAATCAAAAGTACAAAGGAAATTTCTCATTTCTGTCATTTCCAAAATACAATATAAGTGAAATCTTGGACCAGACAACAAAAATACTGAACCGACAGCCAGCTTAACCAGATAGACTCTCCCTTTAATGTCAAAAATATAAATCAACCGATTTCTTCAATTTTCAATGAGTTTGTGTTAACATTGGCTCACAGAGAATTCTCTCACACCTCCTCCTGTTTATCCATTCCCAATGCTATGTGCCTGGTTTAAGCCATAATCGTCTATCACCTGAATTTCCACAATACTTCCTAACTAGTTTCTGAATTTTCACACTGTGCCTTCTTAACCATTTTGTGTGTTGTAGCCATTGTAAAATTTCTGAAATAGAAAACTGATTGCGTTGTCCCCTGTTTGAAACTCTTACCGTGTTTTCGTTTTTAGGAAAAAAGCTAAAATTCTTTAATAGCCTGCATATCCCCAGTGATCATATCTGTGGTCTCCTTCAGCCTTCTCTCTTTGCATCCAACTCTTCTGCTCCACACTCCACACTGAAGGCCTATTGAATTCCTGTCACTTCTCCAAGCTCACCTTCTCAGATTTGGTTTTGGTATCCTACACTTCAACTTAACTGTTTCCTTTCCTCAATTTAGGTATAACACATAGCTTCTTTACTTCTCATTTTATGTGCCACTTCAACTGGGAAGCCCATCCTATTAATAATAAAATGCCTTTTGTATGAATTTCATGGCATCCTACAGTTCTCTACTTTTGCACATACTGCTCTATACTAAATCAACCAATTCCTTGTAGAACTTTTTGGATATATTATTTTAACTGACTATAGTAGATTACCTCTTAAAGATAAATGTCATTTTAATTAAAAACTTATTTGATTTAGGTAATTATAAGGCAAAAAAAAAGAAATCAGTTAAGTTACATTAATAAAAAGTGAATAGGAATTTGGGGCATGATTAAACACCAAAAGAGAGGAGAAACTATTGCAATAAAAATAAATGCCTACTAACCATTGTGTGGAGATAGGCTTCACAGAGAAAGTTGACTTAGAAAAAGATTTGATTTGCAGGGTGACCAAAATAATTGGTATAGACTAATTCCTTATCAAGAACAAAGTTCTTTCTAAATAATAAAAATAATAAGATGTTTAATATTCATTTCTAAGTTGTGCAATGAAAAAGACTTTTGTTTTTTTCCAAACTTCTAAATTATGCTACATCTACTGATAAGAGCTGCATTTTACAACTGGGTTGGTAAGGGGCAAAGAGGAAACAGTTGTGAAAATGAGATGTGTAATTTTTAGCAGAAGGAACTAGGAAGCAGAAAAAATTTTTGACCCAAAAGATATTTATGTAAGAACCCACTTGAGTAATAGCTTGATGTTATATTATTTTGCCTTAGCACTAACTTCCTTTATTACTAAGTTCAACTGTATCTTTCTATCTTTCCTCCTTGGAAACCGGAAAATTGGAGGCAATATTAAATGATAGCTTAGCTTTTGATGTTTCTTGAAGTCTAAAATAATGAAAAAGGATAATTAATATTTACTAACCAATTAATATGTGCTAGATGCTGCAGTTACATAAACTCATTAATTCTAAAGTAAAATATACCAGTTGTCATCATAGTTTAATGTGTAATCAATAAAATAATCAGTAACCTTAAGTAAGTTGTTAAAGCATCACACAAACTGTAGTTGACTAATTAAGGATCAACACCCAGATTTGTTTAATATGAAGAAGGAGAAGTTTCTATGATTCCTCTTTTAACATATTATTCTAGCCATCCTTTCTTTGTCTCCTATCTCACAAGGAAAATGAAGTTACTATTATAATATGATTGATTGGATCCAGGGCATTCACTGTGCACAAAAAAGCTCAAACTCATACATTTCTCTGCTTTTCTCCTTTGTGTTATACAATTTTTTGATACTTCCTTTTCCTGTTTCTCTCTCTCTCATTGTGTGAATTCAGACCTTTTAATTTAGATTCACATTGGGAGACCCCACGTATGTCAAATTTTAAATTTCCTTTTGCTGAGCTCCTTATTAGTGTACTGAGATCTTGCAAAGTGGTATTTTGAAAACTGCTCTGTTGTCTTATCTTGTGTCCTCAACCAGAAAAATTAGAATGATTGGTGTTTATATATTTTTGTGTCTTTATTTATAGTATCAAGCTTCATACTTAACTTCTAATGTCTTGGAGGTACAGTAGCCATCCAACTTCTAAAGTCAGTATAATTTGTATTCAAGTCAGGATATGAAACTAACTAGTGATGTCCAGCAAGTCATGTAACCCTTCTGTAAAGTAGTACAGTTTTGTTCTCAGGATTAAATTAGGTAATGAATACATAGTGCCTAATTGCAAAGTTCATTCTACTTGGAGGAAAAAAAAATCAATTGCAACAATAACAACTGGGAACAGTTCAAACACATACATTTTTTGAAGAAAAAAGTTTATTAAAAATACATGTTTGAAATAAACTAATTAGCAAAAACTATTGATTTGAAAGCTGTAAGTATCAGATTATCAAAGTTAGCTTTGAGAATCCTGATAAAAAGGGGATAAGGTATGCATGTTAACATTTCAGAGTCTGAACTGTCTGATGATAGTTATATTAGGAATGTTAAGCCTTTTCTACTAGAAATAATTTCTGGAAGAATTTTATCAACTTGACATTCATAAAAGCTATATTGGTAACATGTGACAAAATATGGCAAATATTCTAGTTTCTTGTGTCTCTGTAAAAGCTCAAAGTGTGACATTAACTATCACTCAATGACTCTTTTTCTATGGAAACTAACATAAATAATGTATGTATTAATTTCTAATAATCTAGTTTAGTAGAGGACTAGATTTTCGAAGGTTTAAAAAAATAGAATTCCTTTACTATCTTTACTGCGTTAAGTATTAAAACACAGGTCACATCTAATTCACAGCTAAACTCATCCCAAGAACTTGATATGTCAATCTTCTCTCTGTTCAGTAAACAATGACTTGTGTTTCAAAGAAGATATATGTAGGTAATTAACTGAAATGCTGTTGTGAAAATTTAGTACTTTTACTTGAATTCTCCTTCAGATAGATGGTTATTTCATTTTTACAGAGACACAGAACACAGAAATGCATGTGGTGAGACAATTACGTATAATTTTTTTCTTCAAAGAGGAGTTTTTATTTTAGCTAAGTACTCAAACATATGCAGTTTGGGATCCAAAGTTCAGTACCATAAAGCTTAGAACTAACCATCTGGAGCTAAAAATATTTAAAAACAGTTATTATGACTTGCCCATTATGTCCATATGGGATCAAGATGGTAGTAGAAAATCTGCTTTCAAGTAGAAATACATCCTGATGGGCATTTCAGAATAAATTATCTGCAGAATATACTTTTAAGTGTCTGAATGATTTCATTAAATAAATGAGGTAGCCTATGAGCATCTATTTACATTTTGGCAAATGTTAAGTTTCATTTTTGGATATTTGTTATTTGATAGATCATTTTACAATAAGTAATAAATTTTTCTTAAGGTCTCTTTTCTTTATAAAACAAAACCATTTTTATCAGAGAATAATTCATGTGTCTTCTCTCTTGTGGTAGGTTTATATCCAACAACACCTTTTAGCAAATCTTTTTATTTTCTGTACAATCATCCCTTATTTTCTATATGTTATCCTTGCAGGAATGATTCTAAGAGTCTCCAGAGATACCAAATCCACTGATGCTCAAGTCCCTTATATAAAATGGTGTATGTATGATTTTCATTTAACTTATGCAATCCTGCCATATACTTCAAATCATCTCTACGTTACTTATAATACCTAGTACAATATATGCTGTATATATACAGTTGACTTTTGAACAACATAGGGGCTATGGATGCCAACTCATAATTCTTCTCTGTGCAGTAAATAATCTACATATAACTTTTGATTGTCCAAAAACTTAACCACTAATAGCTTACTGTTGACTAGATGCCTTATCAATAACATAAAGAGTCAATTAATAAATATTTTACATATTACATATTTTATATACTATATTCTTATAATAAAGGAATCTGGGGAAAAGAAAATGTTATTAAGATCATAAGGAAGAGAAAATACATTTACTTTTTATTAAGTGAAAGTGAATGATCATAAAGGTCATAATCCTCATAATCTTCACATTGAGTGGGCTAAGGAGGAGAAGGAAGAGGAGGGCTTGTCTCAGGTGTGGTAGAAGTGGAAGAAGTGGAAGAGGAGGCAGAAGAGGCAGAAACACTCACTGTAATTTTATAGAAATAAATTGTAATTTCTGTCTGATGCTTTTGCTTTTCTATTTCTCTAAAAATATTTCTGTATAATACCAATCCTTATCCAACCATTTGATTTAGTTTTAGTTCCCATATCATAGAAGGGTCCATATCATAAAATAAGTCAAGCAGTCTTCAATAATTGAAACACTTCTACCAGATTCTATAATGTTATTTTTCTGGCACTATTTCTTTTATGACTTCATTCTCATTTTCTGGTGCTGGTTTAGAAGCACACATCTCCATCAAGTACTCTTCTGTTAACTCCTCTAGTGGAGTGTCTATTAGCTCTTGAATTTTTCCAATATTCATATTTCAAAACGTTTCACACCACACCTTTCATAATTTCCTTGATTGGCTCTGTCATAAACCAGACAGTGATGCATAACATCTGGACATGGTTTTCTCCAGCAGGAATTTATTGTTTCAGGCTTGGTAGCTTTCATGGCTTTCCTGTAACAACAATGGCATCTTCAGTGGTGTAATTCTTCCAGGCTTTCTTGATGTTCTCTCTAACAGGGTTGTCTTCCATAGCATTGACAGTCCTTTCCACAGAGTATTTTGAGTAATGAGTAATGAGTCTTAGAGATCTTCATGATCTACAGGCTGAATTAGAGATGTTGTGTTTGGGGGAAAGTAAACCACTTTGACACCTTCTGTGTTGAACATATGGGGTCTGGGTGGCCACAAGTATTGTCCAATGTCCAGAGAACTTTAAAAGATAGTTTTTCTTTTCCTCAGAAGAGCTAAAACTAGAAATATCATTTGATCCAGCAATAGCTTTATTAGGCATCTACCCAAAAAAGCATAAGACATTATATAGTAAAGACATCTGCACCCGAATGTTTATGGCAGCACAATTCACTATTGCTAGGTCGTGGAAACAACCCAAGTGCCCGTCAATTCATGAGTGGATTATTAAAATTTGGTATATGTTTACAATGGAATATTACTCAATTTTAAGA
>CAUYRT010010061.1:0-24704 GCA_963574885.1 Lepilemur ruficaudatus
GGAGACAGAGTTTCACTCTGTTGCCCTGGCTAGAGGGCCATGGTGTCAGCCTAGCTCACAGCAACCTCAAACTCCTGGGCTCAGGCAATCCTTCTGCCTCAGCCTCCCGAGTAGCTGGGACTACAGGCATGTGCTACCATGCCCAGTTAATTTTTTCTATCTTTGGTAGAGACAGGGTCTTGCTCTTGCTCAGGCTGGTCTTGAACTCCTGTGCTCAAAAGATCCACCCGCCTTGGCCTTCCAGAGTGTTAAGATTATAGGCGTGAGCCGCCGTGAGTTCCTTTTTTTTTTTTTTGGAGACAGGGTCTCACTCTCTCACCCAGGCTAGAGGGCAGTGGTGTCATCATAGCTCACTACAACCTCACACTTTTGGGTTCAAATGATCCTCCGGCCTGGCCTCTGCCTCCCATGTAGCTGGGACTACAGATGCGTGCCACCATGCCTGGCTAATTTTTCTGTTTTCTGTAGAGACAGGGTCTGGTGCTTTCTCAGGCTGGTCTTTAACTCCTGACCTCAAGCAATCCTCCTGACTTGGTCTCCCAAAGTGCTGGGATACATCATTTTGTTTTAATTTACTGATTGTCTCCCCTCATTAAAATGTAAGCCCTCTGAGATGTCTTATTCTTCACTGTAGCCTTAGAATCTAGAACAATTACTGATACATAGAAGTACAATAAATATCTGCATGAATATGCTTGGAATAAATGAGAGGCTATACCAGTAGTTACTACAAACACAAAACCCGTTCCAGCTGCCTAAGTTGTGAAGAGGGTGAAAAAGATCTGGTATCTAGACTTGGTATTAGGTTAAAACCCCAACTCTGCCACACTTATTAGAGCATGTATTCTTCACATGGGTGATTTTTTCACCAGCCCCCCGGGGGTAGAAATTGGTTCGGGGTTGGAAAAAATTCTCAGATATTACAAAGTTTTGTGTCCCTCCAAAGCTCAACACTGTCCAAAAAAATCTTATTCCTTAGTATTTGATTTCATGGGCTGGAGGGGAGGCAGAGGGTAGGAAGCAGTGAAGAATAAAAATGTCTAAAGAAAAAAAGGTTGAGAAACACTGTACTAGGTGATGGCCCTTAAGTAACTTGACCTCTGAGCTCCAGCTGAAGAAAACATCTGCCTGTCTTAACTCAAAGCATTTTGAGAGAACTGAAATAAAAATGAATTGTGCACACTAAAGAGTTATATGAAGTATGACTAAGCTAGTAAGAGGCAGCCTCTATCCCAGAAGTATCTCATCAAGCTCCATAGGTCAAGAACATAGCCTTGCAGGCTTTCTTTGAGAAATGGAAGAAATTCAAGGTCACTTGACTACAGTTCTTCATCCACCCTCCTTGGTGCATATGGTATGAGTCATTAACCACATCAAAGACAGCTCCTGCGGGAGGGGGTGTTGGTGACCGCTGTGCTTCTGGAATCACACAAACTCCATGCATAGATATCTTCCTTTGTTCAACTTACCTTCAGAACTGACATTGAACTCTGACACTTTCAGACTAGCCTCAGATCTCTCAGCCAATTTCCGCCTGGAATTAGGCAAAACAATATAATAGGAATGGGTAGATTTTGCAGGGGAACAAACACTTCTCAAACAAGGCTTCAGTTTTTTATATTTCTCTCCTAGGGTCAGGTTTTGTCACAAAGCAGCCAGGAAATCTATTTCTAATCTGGACTTGGTAGTCTAACCCTCATCTCTTCTCTTTATGTAGACTCAGCCTCTCAAGAACACAAGGTAATACAAAATAGGCATAGTGGAAAACGTATTGCACTTGGATTCAAACACCTGAATCTGCCACTTATGAGCCAGGTGACCTTGGGAGTAAGTCAATTAACTTATTCTCATTCTCTAATGGGAATAAGTAACGCCTACTCAATGCTTCAAAAGATTTTAAGTGTGAATTAAGTGAGAATTCAAATACATGAAGGCCTAACACAATAACAGCAGTAAGGATAATAACAGCTTATAATTATATAATGCTGACTATGTGCCAAGCACTGGTATTAAGATTTTTACACTAGGTACTCAATAAATGTTACCTGGAGAGAAGTCTCATGGAATCAGCTATAACCTGCCCAAACTGATGAGAATGTTACCTATTCTTTCCACCAAGGGAACTGATTGCTTCCAGAAGCTTTTGATGCTTTCTCTCTCCATCACTGTCCCCCTAGACATAAAAAAGGAAAAACCATCAGAATAATAAGGGGAGGGAAAAGACAACATGAAAACTGAGGCCCATATAAAATCTCTCATTCTTTTGGTCAGTGGAGAATGGGGAAATCAGATGAGGTCTGGTGTGCAGGCATTTTAGCTCAAACTGAAAGAACAGGTTCAAAATCTAAACTCTCTCATTAGAAGAAATACAGACCCCTAGTAACTTGGGTGCTAATGTCATGCCTCTGTCCTAACTTGTCTGGGACAAAAAGGGCTGAGAATGATGTTTTTGTATAGTACAGTGTGATGTGACACAAAACCCCTAACTTATAGTACAAGTCATAGCCACAGTCACCAAGGTGGATTTTCCTAGAGAAAACAACAACTGGGCTGGACGTAGTGGCTCATGCCTGTAATCATAGCACTCTGGAAGGATTGCTTGAGCTCAGAAGTTTGAAACCAGCCTGAGCAAGAGTGAGACCCCATCTATATTAAAAATAGAAAAAATTAGCTGGAGTGTGGTGGCACCTGTAGTCCCAGCTACTCAGGAGGCTGAGGCAGGAGGATGGCTTGAGCCCAGGAGTTTGAGGTTACTGTGAGCTAGGCTGATGCCATGGTACTCTAATCCCAGGTGACAGAGTGAGATTCTGTCTCCAAATGAAAAAAAAAAAAAAAAAGGAAGAAAAAAGCAAACAGAAAACCCCTCCTTGTTATTAAAAACAGATATGTTGTATGCCCCTACCCAAGAAAAAACAATTTAAGTAGTTTTGTCAAGGGAATAAAGAGTTGGAATTCTTAAAAGCATCTGCTGGAAATCCAGCTTAAAATATCTAGGCATATTTCAGTCAGATAATTAAATAATTCTTCACAGAAATCCAAACTTGGGAAATGGGGGAATCATACAATGAGGACCATGTATTTTGGCCTTATAAACTATATTTAGACAACTTGAGGACAATGATTGTAACTTATAGACTTCAAAGTTCCAAAGCAATTAATATAATACTTATACATGAAATACTAAATAACTCTGTAATTTATTTGAGAGACATGAACAAATATATACGATGTTACCACCACTTTCCTTTCCAGGAAGGCACTGGAAGTCTACCCTACTTTTTAGGGCAGTTTAGCAGCTATCACTTACCTCATCTTCACTGGCACTCAAGGGGTAGTCTTTTGGCAGATCCACTAGTTCTTCCTGTTGGCTCAAAGCCAGAAGGCTGTTAAAAGGCAACAGAGAAATAGTATCATTTGGAATAAGTTTCTATTAAAACATTATAACTTTTAGTTCTCAGCACAGAATAGCCCCATCTCTTAGAAGATGTACAAAGAAAACAGAGTGAACGCCTTTGGAAATTTGTCAAGACATTGAATTTAAACCAACATCAGACATTACCTCTAAGAGGTGAGCAGTGGTTGGTGATAGCCCATACGAAACTGCCTGAAAAAGCTCTAACACTACAGTGATTGGCACTACATTTCCTATTGACCTCTGGGAAGCTATAAAAATGTCAAACTCTAGGGTTTTAGGTGGCAGAAGACGCTGTTGCTGGCCCTCCAGGTAGGGCAGTTTCACTATTATTATTTCTAAGCATACTCCTACTCCAAAGTGTGGACTTGATCACTTTCTCATTCCTGTTTTCCCCCAGGAATGGGGAAACAGGGAATTGGTCAAAAGCAGCTGAGTAAGCCATTTTTCTTGGGGTTTGCTCGGCACGCTAGGTGCCTAATTAAGGAGGTTAGTACCCACAAACAAATTATAATGTCTACTTTTACCTAACAGCACGTATCGGTAGTTGCAAGGCGAACATTACTAAACGGACTAAATCTAGTTCGGGGGGGCATGAAACATCATGTGAAAACGTGGTGAATGACTCCAATCAGCAAACGTTTCCAAGATAACGGGGAGTTTATAACCATTGCACTGCCTGCGTGTATAGTTAAAACGGGCCGCAGCGGAGGCAGGAAAAGGAGTCACGTGACGAGGAAAGTGAAACATATTAACTTAGCTGGAGTGGGAGAGGCAGCATCAGGACCAACAGGGATGCTGCTAAAAAGCTGAGAAGCGGAAGGAGCGAATTAAATTAAATCAAAAGGGCTAGACAGGATGGGTCATAGGATAGTAACGAGTGGCGAAATCTTAGGAAGGGAGCCACTGTCGTCTGTTAAAAGGCAGCTCCCATTTCCCCAAATCTGGGGAACCCGGCCCTCAAGGAGACCCGGAACCCACCATCCCCTATTTATCGCTCACCTCTCCGCAGCTCGGTTCGCGCTCATCTCAGCAGCCTGCTTGTCTCACATGGACCAAGGGCGGAAGCCGAAAGGAAAGCAATTTCCGTGCGGGCCGCAAAGCAATTTCCGTGCGGGCCGCAAAGCAATTTCTGCTTCCGCCAATCGCGCGCGACAAGTTACGTCACTTCCGCTTCGTCCGTGGCATGTGAGAAAGTAGAGCCATTTCGGGAGGGGCCTGCAGAAAACGGCGTAATGGAGATGAAAGACCTGTCAGCGGGCGGGGCTGTGCTTTCCCCTCCCACTCCACAACTCTGGTGCGCCGGTGTCGGTCCCGTTGGCCCTTGTTTTCCACGCGGTCTAAAGTGAGTGAGCTTAGGGCGGGGTGCTGCACTGTCAGGGACGGAGCCTGAGCTTTCGTTTGTCCCCGTCTAATCCAAAACGAAAGACTCCAGAGCCCGTCTGTGTTCGACAGCGTCCTGCAGGCCGGCCACCGGGCAGCTCAGGCTTCATTGAACACTCTTGTTAAGTGGCCAGATTGTGCCTGGCCCCGGCAATTCGACGGTGAACAAAGCAAGTTTCCTCCCATTTTAAGGAAAAATGCCTTTTGATCCTGTGCCCCTTGTAATCGCAGCTCTATGTTCCTTATTACCTGAGTGACAAGATTTTATCCAGAAATGGGCTGTGCCAGTGCCTACACTTCCTCATTCCCATCAACTTCTATGATTTTTTTATCATTCTTTTTTTATTTATTAAAAAAAATGCGTTGCGTGACGGGCGAGGGGGCGGCCACCTTTCTGGCTGCACCCCAAGAATTGTTTTCAATTAAAAAAATGTAGAAAAGTAATACATGAAAACTTCCTTGTTATTTGTTCTTTTAAGGCATTCCCATTTTGCTTTTGCCCCACTATGCCACTGAAATTGCTCTGGGCAAGATCATCAGGGAGTCACTCCCAAAGTTGCTAAATAAAATGGATACTTCTCAGTCTTTGTCTTCCCAGAACTTTGTGTGGAATTTAATACTGTTGATTTGTTTTCTTATTCATTAGGCCGGGAAATGTTTTTGACCATCTACTATGTGCCAGGATTCTAGGCATTAGGGATACATTGGTTAACAAAGCAGATATATCCCATGGCTTCATAGAGCTTACTTTCTAGTGGGATTAAAGACAAAAGTAGTTGAAACTCCATCCTGGAATTCCATGACACCACTTACTTCTGGTATCTTAGCTTCTCCACTGGATACTTTTACTGTTTTATTCCCTAAATGATGATGTTCCCCAGAATTCTGCTCTCAGTCCTCTTTGTTTGTTCCACATACTCTTCTTAAGTGAAATTGCCTTTAACAAATTTGTATGAGAACTCCAAAATCTACCCCTCTAGCCTAGATCTCTTTCTTAGGCTCCAGACTAGCATCTCTGATTGCTTCCTGGCTATCCTTTTGTCTCACAGGCACATCAAACATGAAATGACCAGTAATTTCTATCTTTTCCATCAGAGTTCTTCTCTTGAATTTCCAATTTCTATGAATGGCCCATCCACTACTCAGTCAAGTCAGAAGTCTGAGAGTCATCTTAGATTCCCCTCTTTCTCTCCTTCCACAGCTGTTTCCCCACATTGTCAGTTTTACTTCCTGAATTTCTCACAAGTATCTCCCCACCTTTTCATTATTATTGCCATTGTATAATAGAAATTCTGACCTTTGCAATTTCAAGCTTGTGGCATTGCAGCAATCTTATAGAAAAGGGGACCATTATAGCATATTGATGAAGAGCATGAGTTTTTATGCTAGAGAATCTTAGCTCTGTCACTTACTAGCTTTATAATTCTGGAAAAAGTCACTTAACCTCCCTGTGCCTTTGTTTTCTCATCTTTAAAATGGGGATGCTGATAATACATTGGGTAGTTGGGAGGGCTAAATGAATTAATCTACATAAAACAGGAGAATAAATGGAAAAACCTTAGAATAGCACAGTTAGCCATCTGTATCCTTGGGATCCACATCTGCTGATTCAACCTACCAAAGACAGAAAACGTTTGAAAAATAATACAACAATAAAAATAATACAAAAACAATACTGGATAACAATTATTTACATAATATTTACATTGTATTAGGTATTATAAGTAATCTAGAGATGATTTAAGGTATACTGGAGGATGTGCATAGGTTATATGCAAATACTATGCCATTTTTATCAGGGACTTGAGCATCCACAGAGTTTGGTATCCACAGGGATTCTGGAACCAATCCCTCTGGAATACTGAGAGGTTGACTGTACCTGTCACAGATTAAATGCTCAGTAAATGTTAGTTGTAATTTTTATTGGCCTTTTAGTCTTCAGTCTTCCTTCATCCAATCATGTAAATTGGACCACATCATGCACCCACTTAAAAGATGCAAATAGACCCTTATGACTAAGAAAATAAAAATCTCTAGTCCTTGTCAACCTCTCCATCATCTTGGAATTGCTTGCCACTTCCCTCAGGGTAATCTAAATTATATTTTTATGGACAGATGATGTTTCCTTAATCTTATATAAAATATGAATAAAAGCATTTTAGAAAACACTTGACTTTTTATTGATCTATACTTAATCTAAGTAAAGACAGTGTGTTTGCTATACAAATACAACTTTGAGACAGATCTCCTAGGAACTCCCCCTTCAGCATTAACCAGATTGCCTCCCCCTTTTCCTCTTAGGTAGAATTATGGAAGTCAGTGCAATATTTTAGCTGAGACCTAAAGGCTGACAAGGAGCTAGCTTTGCAAAGAACTGGGGAAGAGTGTTCAGGGCAAAGCAAATAATGTGTACACAGACCCTCAGGGTTGAGAATGGCTGGATGTATTTTAGCAACTGAAAAGCCAGTGTGGCTGGATCATGATGAATAACAGAGAAGGATGAAGAGATGGTAGGGTTCAGGTCATATAGGGCCATGTGGGCCATGGTGGATTTTAAAATTTGTTATAAGTATAAAATGAACTACAAATAAAAGGTTATGTAGAGGGGTGACAATCTCAGTTTTAAGAAAATCATTTTGGTTGTTGTGTGGAGAATGACTTGGAGGGAGGCAAGAGTGGAAGCAGGAAGACCAGTCAGGAAGCTATTGTGTAGCACAGCAGGAGATGGGGATGGCATGGAATAGGGTCCTGGCTGTGGAGATAGTAATTGATGGGGGCCCACCGAAGAATGTGGGAGGTAATGCAAAGAGAAAGATTATGCCTAAATTACTGGCTTGGACAAGTGAGTGGGTGGTAGACTATTTACTAAGATGGAGAAGACTAATGATGGAGGAAATAAATTTGGGGAGTGAGACAAAATGTTTCAGTTTCGTATTTTTGAGATTTGAGAGCTAAATACCCAAGTGGAGATATCAAGTTATGTAGTTGGTTATGGGAATTAATTGTGAAGGATAATTAGTTAAAAACACTTGATCTTAGAACTTAGAGAAAAACATATAAAAACAATAAATAAAATTAAAAAAACACTTGATCTTGATTAAAGCAGTCAGTGATTATCAGTAAATAAAAATATGCATCCCCCCACAAGTATGTTTATATTAATATTTCACCTGACTTAACATTTCACAAAAAGGATCCAGGCTCAGCCAAAACTAACAACATGGCAACAATTATGATTTTTTTTAATTTTTTTTTTTTTTTTTTGGAGACAGAGTCTTGCTCTGTCACCCGGGCTAGAGTGTTGTGGCGTCAGCCTGGCTCACAACAACCTCAAACTCCTGGGCTCAAGCGATCCTCCTGCTTCAGCCTCCTGAGTAGCTGGGACTACAGGCACACGCTACCATGCCCAGCTACTTTTTCTATATATTTTTAGTTGTCCAGCTAATTTCTTTCTATTTTTTTAGTAGAGACGGGGTCTTGCTCTTGCTCAGTCTGGTCTCGAATTCCTGACCTCAAGCGATCCTCCCGCCTCGGCCTCCCAGAGTGCTGGGATTACAGGCATGAGCCACCACGCCCAGCCAACAATTATGATTTTACCGCAAGTTTATAACTCTTTTTTTTTTTTTTTGCTTTTTAAGTGTCCAATTGAATTGTTTTTTTGGATATTCAGAGTTGTGCAACCACTACCACAGTAAATTTTAGAACATTTTCATCATCCCAAAAAGAAACCTCGTACCCTTTCATCATTTCCCCTAGTCCTACTCCCTCCCAGCTGTAGGCAAACATTTATCTATTTTCTGCCTTTACAGATTTGTCTATTCTGGACATTTCATATGAATGGAATCATATGTAGTATTTTGTGACTGGCTTCTTTTACTTAGCATAATTTTTCAAGATCCATTTATGTTATAGCATGTATCAATATATTTCATTCCTTATTGCTGAATAATCACCCATTGTATGGATAGAACACATTTTATTTATCCATTCATTGGTTGATGGACATTTGGGTTGTTTCCAATTTTGGGCTGCTAGGAATAATGCTGCTATGAACGTTCAAGTACAAAGTTTGTGTATGGACATGTTTTCATGTGGTTTAATTCTTACTGGAAAGTGAAATGGCAAGAATCATTATCCTTATTTTACAAACAAGGAAACTGGGGTTCAGAGGGGAGAGAGGATTTGTCCAAGGCCATATAGCTGGTAAGTGGCAGAGCCAGACAGCTTGAATCCTTAACTTCTGATCCTGACTTCAGTGTGCTTTCTCCTATATGACAGTGGATTCAAGTTAAACATAGTATGAATGGCTATTGTTTCTTTTCACACCTCCATCTGTCACCCCAAACCTTAAGAAGATGTAAAGCAAGGGACTTACAGTCAGTGGGGTACTGGAGCCAGCTCATACCAGGTCCCGAAAACTGACTGTCAAAATTTTAGGAACTTCGTGAGCTGGTTGATTTCATGTTGGTTTCATGTTGAAGTTGACCGTGATGGGAGTATTTACACCACAGAAACCAGCATGCTATGCAAATCAGCATTACCTCCCCCAACCCTCATCCTGTTAAACATTTGTCAGTACATCACTGCTTAGAATAAATGATTTTGAAGGTTATTTGAGCTGTGAAATGGTGGTTATCTATGTAATCTGTACAAATTTGGCGAAAAGGATACATCCTGTGCTCACTGAGAGCAATGTAAGTTAATGATGGTTAACATACAACAGTCTTTAGAAACAACAGGAAGTCAATGTGCTGAACAAAAACTTCAGAGGATTTGGGAAGCCACGGCAGGAGGATTGCTTGAGGCCAAGAGTTCATTCAGGACCAGCCTGGGCAACATAGGGAATTCTCATTTCAAACCATAAAACAAAACAAAAAAAAATTTTATTTCAATATATTTTAAATAAATTAAGAGGTAAAATGTCTTTTATATTTTCCCAATTATTTATCATTTCTGATGGTCTTCGGATTTCTTCCTGAAGATTTAACTCCCATTCTGGTATCATTTCCTTTCAGTCTTAAAAACTTTCCTTTGCTGTTCTGTTGGTGATAAATTCTCTCAGTTTTTGTTTATCTGGAAATGTCTTCATTTCACCTTCATTCTTCTTCTTTTTTTAAACAGCTTGAATCACATACCATACAGATTACTCATTTTAAGTGTACAATTCAATGGATTTTAGTATAATCAAAGATATGTGTGATCATCACCATAGTCAATTTTAGAGCATTTTTATCACCTCAAAATGAAACCCCATACATTTTAGCTATTGCTCCATTCCTCTATTCCCACAGTCACCACAATCCTAAGCAACCACTCATCTACTTTGTCTCTATAGATTTCCCTGTTCTGGCTGAGCGCGGTGGCTCATACCTGTAATCCCAGCGACTCCGGAGGCTGAGGCAGAAGGATCACTTGAAGCCAGATGTTCAAGACAGCAAGTCTCTACAATCATGAAAAAAAATTAGCTGGGTGCAACTTGTAGTCCCAGCTCCTTCCCAGCCTGGGTTACAGAGGAAGACCTCGTCTCTTAAAAGAAAAAGGAAAAAAAAAAAAGAGAGATTTCCCTATTCTGGACATCACATATGAATGAAATTATACAATATGTGGTTTTTTGTGAATATATATAAAATTTCTTAGAAGTGAGGTCTCACTGTGTTGCCCAGGCTGAAATGCAGTGACTATTCACAGGTGCAATCACAGCGCACTACAGACTCGAACTCCTGAGCTCAAGCAAACCTCCCGCCTCAGCCTCCCAAGTAGCTGGGATTACAGGTGTCTATTATTACACACTATAACTATGCTGGTTTTTAATTTTAATTTTAAATTTTTTGGTAGCAACTCTACAACCGTGCTGTTTTGATACCTGTATGTTTGTAGCTTTGTAGCAGGTCTTGAAATCAGGTAGTTTAAATTCTTCAGCTTTGTTCTTGTTTTTCAAAAATTTTCTGGGTATTATAGGTATTTTTCTATTCCACATATATTTAAGACTCAGGTTGTCAATTTCTGTAAATACAACCTGCTAGGATTTTGATTGGAATTAATTGAATCTATAGATAAATTTGAGGAAAATTGACATCTTAATATTGAGTCTCCCATAAACACAGCATAGTTCTCTACTTATTTAAATCTTCTTTAATTTCTCTTTACAGTATTTTGTAGATTTCAATGTAGAGGTGGTGCACATCTTTATTTAATTTGTCCCTAAGCATTTTATATTTTTTTGATGCTGTTGTAAATGGCATTTTGTAAAATTTAATTTCCAATTTTTGTTGCTAGTATATCAAAGTATAATTGAATTATGGATCTTGTAGCCTGTGATATTGCTATATTCACTAATTTGTTCTGGTATTCAGTTTTTGTAGTCTCCTGATGATTTTCCATGTAAACAGTCAGGTCGTCTACAAATAAAGATAGTTTTATTTCTTCCTTTTCAATCTGGATGGCTTTAATTTCTTTTCCTTGACTTAATTGCACTGGTTCGCACCTCCAGGACAATGTAGGATTGAAATTGTGAAAGGAGACATCCTTGCTTTGTTCCCATTCTTTAGGGGAAAGCCTTAATCATTTACCATTATATAGCATGTTAGCTATAAGATTTTCATAGCTTCTTTTTTATCAGAGTGAGGAAGATCTTTTTCATTTCTAGCTAATTGAAAAAATTTTTTTAAACATCATGAATGGGGATGGATTTTTTCAAATGCTTTTTCTACATTTGTTAAAATGAATATATAATTTTAAAAACTTTATTCTGTTAAACTGGTCAATTACACTGATTTTTTTAAATGTTGAACCAACTTTGCATTCCTGGGATAAACCTTACTTGTCATGATAAATTATCATTTTTATATATTTCTGGATCTGATTTCCTAATATTATAATAGTATATTGATACATTATTATTAACTAAAGTCCATGCTTTATTCAGTTTCTTAGTTTTTACCTAATGTCCTTTGTCTATTCTAGAATCCCATCCAGAATATCACACACATTACATTTAATCTCCTTAGGCTCCTCTTGGTTGTGACAGTTTCTCAGACTTTCCTTGTTTCAATGACCTTGACAGTTTTGAGGAGTACTGGCCAGGTATCTTGTAGGATAGCTCTCTATCGGAATTTGTCTGTTGTTTCTTCATGAATAGACTTGGTTGTGGGTTTTGGGAGGAAGACCACAGAGATAAAATGCCATTTCATCACGTCGTATGAAAGGTACACATTATCAACATGACTTATCATTGTTGATGGGGGCTTTGATCACCTGGCTGAGGTAGTGTTTGTCAGGTTTTTCCACTATAAAGTGATTCTTTTCCCTTTGTTTTCTATACTGTACTCTTTGGAAGGAAGTCAGTATGTATAGCTCATACTCTAGGAGTAGAGAGTTATGCTCTCCTCCTTGAGCGGGGAATGTCTTTTTTTTTTTTTGAGACAGAGTCTCACTCTGTTGCCCTGGCTAGAGTGCCTTGGCGTCAGCCTAGCTCACAGCAACCTCAAACTCCTGGGCTCAGGCAATCCTTCTGTCTCAGCCTCCCAGAGTGCTAGGATTACAGGCGTGAGCCACCATGCCCGGCCGAGGGCTGAATGTCTATAGAAATTATTTGGAATTCTTCTGCATGTGACATTTGTCCCTTTTCTCTCATGTATTAATGTATTTGGTCATTTATTTATACCAGTATGGACTCATTCATATTTATTTTATACATTGTGTTATAAAATAAATACTACTACTTTATTTTGTTGCTGAAATTACTACAGTTTTGAAAATTGAGAGCTCTTTCTGTTCGTTGCTGTGTCCCTTTGACATACCCTCAACAATGTGATTTTATTTTAGTCGTTTCTTACTTTCTGATACTACAAGATTCTGTAGACTTTTTTTGTATATTTCTTGCCTGGTCCTAGAATCAGTCATTTCTTCAAGGAGCCTTGCCTTTTTTTTTTTCTGAAGAATGGTATTGGAAACAAAGTCAGTGTACTGCTTTTGTTGTTCTTTTTCAATTTTTTGGGGGTGTTGTTTAGGTCCTTTGGATTTCCATATGAATTTTAAAATCAGCTTGTCAGTTTATTACAAAAGAAAAGCCTGTAGGGATTTTGATTAGGATTCTGTCGAATCTGTAGATTAATTTGGGCCAAATTGCCATCTCAACAATGTTAAGTTTTCTGACCCATGAACAGGTACGTCTTTCCATTTATTTAGGTCTTCTTTAATTTCTTTTATCACTGTTTCATAGTTTTCAGGATACAGGTCTTGCAAATATTTTGTCAGATTTATTTCTAAGCATTTTGTTATTTTTATGCAATTTAAAATGGTATTGCTTTTTAAATTTCAATTTCCAATTGTTCACTCTTTATGTATAGAAATGAAATTGATATTTGTATATTGATCTCTTATCCTGCAATCCTTCTAGAGTCACTTATTAGTTAGGTTTTTTTTTTTTGTAATTTCCATCTAATTTTCTACATAGTCAATCACGTAATCTACAAAAAAACCCGAAGTTTTATTTCTTATTCCATTTTTTTTTTTTTTTGAGATACAGTCTCACTCTGTTGCCTGGGCTAGAGTGCAATAGTGTCAGCCTAGCTCACAGCAACTTCAAACTCCTGGGCTCAAGTAATCCTCCTGCCTCAGCCTCCCGAATAGCTGGGACTACAGGCATGTGCAACCATACCCAGCTAATTTTTTCTGTATATTTTTATCTGTCTTTTTATTTTTAGTAGAGACAGGGTCTCGTTCTTGCTCAGGCTGGTCTTGAACTCCTGACCTTGAGCGATCCTCCCGCCTCGGCCTCCCAGAGTGCTAGGATTACAGGCGTGAGCCACCGCACCCAGCCCCCCGAAGTTTTATTTCTTCCTTTCCAATCTTCATGGCATTAATTCCCCCCTTATCTTATTTCATTGACTATAACTTACAATACCATGCTGAATAAAGAGGTAGTAGTGGACATTCTAGTCTTGCTCCTGATCTTAGAGGAAGCACTCTTTCACTATTAAGTATTTATGATTTAGCCATAGTTTTTTGTAGATGTCCTTTATCAGGTTGAGGAAAATTCTTTTCTATTCCTAGCTTGCTGAGAGTTATTCTTAGGAATACATTTGTACTGTAAAATGATTTTTTTTTGTATCTATGGAGATGATCACATGGTTTTTCTTCTTCAGTTTGTTAATATGGTGAATTCCATTGATTGTGTATCTAATGTTAAACTAAGTTTTCATTCCTGAGATAAACTCCACTTGGTCATGATGTATTATCCTTTTTATATATTGTTGAATTTAATTTGCTCAACTTTTGTTAAGATTTTTTTGTTTAGAATGTTTTAACAGCTTTATTGAGATATAATTCACATACCATATGATTCATTCACTTATAGTGCACAATGCGATATTTTTAAAGTATATTCACATGGTTGTGCAACCATCACCACAATTTTAGAACATTTTGTTCCCCCCTAAAAGAAGCTCTGTGCCCATTACCTGTCACTCCCCATCTCCCCACCACCAGCCATAAGCAACCACTGATCTACTTTTTCTCTCTATAGATTTGCCTATTACACACATTTCATATAAATGGAATCATAATAAGTGGCATTTTGTGACTAGCTTCTCTCAGCATAATGTTTTCAAGGTTTCCCTATGTTATAGCCTGTATCAATAGTTCGTATCTCTTTTTTTTTTAGGATAATATTTCATTGTATCACCTGTTATTTATCTATTGATCAGTTGGTGGATATTTGTATTGTTTCTACCTTTATCCTATTATGATGATGGTATTATTTTTGGTATTATACACATGTTGAACATTTTTGTACAGGTTTTTTTGTGTGAGATTAAGTTTTCATTTCTCTTGGGTACATATCTAGGAGTTAAATTTCTGAGTCATATGGTAATGAACTGCCAAACTATTTTCCAATGTGTCTGCACCATTTTACATTCCCACCAGCAATATATGAGGCTTTTAATTTCTTCACAGCCTTACCAATACTTGTTTTTGTCTGTCTTTTTCATCATAGCTATTCTGGTGGATGTGAGTTATTTCTTCATTAAATGTTTATTAGAATTCACCAGTAAAGTCAATTTTTTATAGGATGATTTTTAACAACAAATTCAATTTCTTTAATAGATATAGGGTTATTCAGGTTATCGTTTATTTATTCATTTTTTGAGTGAGCTTTGGTAGTTGGTGTTTTTAATGAATTTTTCCATTTTATTTAAATTTTAATATTTATTGGCATAAAATTATTAATAAAATTTTCATATAACTTAAATATCTGTAGAATCTGTAGTGATGTCACTTGTCTTATTGCTGATATTGTTATTTGTGTCTTTTCTCTTTTTTTCCCCCTAGGATAAGACTGGCTAGAGTTTTATAATTTTTGTTGATTTGTAATTTATTTCATTTCTTTTGCTTACTTTGGGTTTGATTTATTCTTATTTTTCTAGCTTCTTAAAGTTAATGCTAAGGTCATTGATTAGAGAGCTTTCTTTTTTTCTAATATAGGCATTAAATGGCATTAATACCCTGCTCCCCCAAGTCCTGCTTTTACAGCATCTAACAAGTTTTAATATGCTGTGTTTTAATTTTCTTTCAGTTAAAAATTCTTTTTAATTTTCCATTTGATTTCTTCTTTGACCCATGGGTTGTTTAACAACGTGTTTTTGTTTTGTTTTGTTTTGTTTGAGACAGAGTCTCACTCTGTTGCCCAGGCTAGAGTGCCATGGCGTCAGCCTAGCTCACAGCAACTTGAAACTCCTGGGCTGAAGCGATCCTCCTGCCTCAGCCTCCCAAGTAGCTGGGACTACAGGCATGTGCCGCCATGCCCGGTAATTTTTTATATAAATATATATTTTTAGTTGTCCAGCTAATTTCTTTCTATTTTTTTAGTAGAGATGGGGTCTTGCTCTTGCTCAGGCTGGTCTCGAACTCCTGACCTCAAGCAATCCTCCTGCCTCAGCCTCCCAGAGTGCTAGGATTATAGGCATGAGCCACCATGCCCAGCCGACAGTGTGTTATTTTGTTTCCAGATATTTCAGGATTTTCCAGAAGTCTTTCTGTTATTGACTTTTACTTTAATTCATTCACTTGTGTTTACAGAAAATACTTTTTATGATTTGACTTCTTTACATATATTGAGACTTGTTTTATGGCTCAAAATATGGTATATGTTGGTAAATGTTCTATGAGCGTTGGAAAATATGTATATTCTGCTGTTATTAGAGTGTTATATATATATATATATATATTTTTTTTTTTTTGAGACAGAGTCTTACTCTGTTGCCTGGGCTGTAGAGTGCCGTGGCATCAGCCTAGCTCACAGCAACCTCACTCCTGGGCTCAAGCGATCCTTCTGCCTCAGCCTCCCGAGTAGCTGGGACTACAGGCATGCGCCACCATGCCCAGCTAATTTTTTACATATATTTTTAGTTGGCCAATTAATTTCTTTCTATTTATAGTAGAGACGGGGTCACGCTGTTGCTCAGGCTGGTCTCGAACTCCTGACCTTGAGCTATCCACCCGCCTCGGCCTCCCAGATTGCTAGGATTACAGACGTGAGCCACCGCGCCCGGCCTAGAGTGTTTTATAAATGTCAATTAGGTTAAGTTGGTCAATAGGTCAAGTTGGTATGGCCCTCAGTCAGACAGTCACAAGAAAATAAAGCCTGCCAACCATCCGGGATGAGCGTGGAAATGTATTCTTTCCTAGCTGAGCTTCCACAGGAGAACAAAGCTCAGCTCCTACCTTGATTGCAGCCTTGTTAGATTCTGAGCAGAAGACTTAGCTAAGTTGTGCCCAGACTGCTGATCTATATAAACAGAAAGATAATAAATATGTGTTGTTTTAAGTTGATAGTTTGTCAAGTCAAGGTAAATGGGACTGAAAAATGAAAAAATGAAAAAATAAAAATACTAAGTTGATAAGTTTGTGGTAATTTGTTATGCAACAAGAGAAAGCCAATACAAGTGCATAAACATTTAAGATTATTGGGTCCTTTTGGTGAATTTACCACTTTATCATTACAAAATGATCATTTTTATCCTTGGTAATATTCCTTCTTCTGAAGTCTGATTCCATATTAATATATCCCCTAGAGCTTTCTTTTAATTGGTGTTAGCATGTGTGTCTTTTTTCATCCTTTTTACTTTTTAACTTATTTGTGGCTTCATATTTAAAGTGTGTTTGTTATAGCAAATATATAGTTGGTTTTTGCTTTTTCATCCAATCTGATAATCTTTGCTTTTGATTGGAGTATTTACACCATTATCATTTAATGTGATTATTTATATGATTAAGTTAAATCTATTATTTCTGCAATTATTTTTTATTTTACTCAATTGTTTTGTTCCCTTTATTTTCTCTTTTCTTCTTTTGGATTGTGTATTTTTTATGATTCTATTTTATCTTCATTTTAAACAGAGATGAAATAGATTTTTGCTGTGTGTTGGCACATGCCTGTAGTCCCAGCTACTCTGGAGGCTGAGGCAAGAGAATTGCTTGAACCCAGGAGTTCAGCACTGCAGTGAGCTATGATTGCACCACTGTCTTTCAGCCTGGGAGACAAAGTGAGACCCTGTCTCTAAAAAAAAAAAGAAAGGAAAAAAAAAAGGACTTCCACTCTTACCACTTGTATTAAACATTAAACACTGTACTGTAAATTCAAAGCCAATGCAATCAGGAAAGAAAAAGAAATAAAAGGCATCCAGATTGGAAAAGGAAGGAAAACCAGCTTTATTTGCAGATGACAATTCTCAATGTAAAAAGTCATATAGAATCTACAAAAAAGCTTCTAGGCTAGTAAATGAGTTTAGCAAGGATGTGAGATAAATGATTAAATGTAAAAAATAAATTATAGGCTGGGCGTGGTGGCTCACGCCTGTAATGCTAGCACTCTGGGAGGCCAAGGCGGGAGGATTGCTCAAGGTCAGGAGTTTGAAACCAGCCTGAGCAAGAGTGAGACCCTGTCTCTACTTAAAGTAGAAAGAAATTAATTGGCCAACTAAAAATATAGAAAAAATTAGCCGGGCATGGCGGTGCATGCCTGTAGTCCCAGCTACTCGGGAGGCTGAGGCAGGAGGATTGCTTGAGCCCAGGAGTTTGAGGTTGCTGTGAGCTAGGCTGAAGCCACGGCACTCTAGTCTGGCCAACAGAGTGAGAGACTGTCTCAAAAAAAAATTATATATCTATATACTAGCAATGAAAAATGTGAAAATGGATTAGGAAGACGACTCTATTTAGGTTAACAACAACAACAAAAAAGTGCTTAGAATTACATTTAGCAAAAAATGTAGATTTATACACAAACTATAAAACATTGTTTGGGAAAATTACAGATCTACAGAAATGGAGAGAAATTCCATGTTCATGAATTGAAAGACTCAATATTGCTAAGATGACAGTACTCACCAAATTGATCTGTAAATTAAATGGATGCCTATAAAAATTCCAGCAAGCTTTATTTTTGCAGAAATTGGCAAATTGCTCCTAAAATATGTATAGCATATAGAAGTGCCAAGGACCCAGAATAGTCAAACAATTTTGAAAAAGAGCCAATGAGAGGCCGGGCGTGGTGGCTCACGCCTGTAATCCTGGCACTCTGGGAGGCCAAGGCAGGAGGATCGCTCAAGGTCAGGAGTTCAAAACCAGCCTGAACAAGAGCGAGACCCCGTCTCTACTAAAAATAGAAAGAAATTAATTGGCCAACTAAAAATATATAGAAAAAATTAGCTGGGCGTGGTGGCGCATGCCTGTAGTCCCAGCTACTCAGGAGGCTGAGGCAGGAGGACCCCCTGAGCCCAGGAGTTTGAGGTTGCTGTAAGCTAGACTGACGCCACGGCACTCTAGCCTGAGCAACAGAGTGACAAAAAAAAAAAAAAAAAAAAGAGCCAATGAGAGAATTTTCACCTCCATTTTTCAAAACTTACTAATGCTATCACTATTATAGTGTTCACTTACAATTCCAGAAGGAAAGGCAGAACTTGGGAAAAAAAAGTTGAGTCCTAAAGTCAGCTGCAATAACTTAAGAGACAAACTTTGGGTAACAGTCTTGACTCACTTTTCAAGAAGGGCCTTATATAGTACATACAAGAGAAAGGCTTCTCCGCCCAGAAGTTTAGTCTTTCTTTCTCCATCCTTGTTAAACCATCAGAGCGACGCTTCATTGTTTGCTCAGTATTAGTACATAGCCAAAAAGGGATTAAAAGAGGAATCACAAAAATATCTTGAAAACCCAGCTGTTCCCACCAATAAGTCAATTCTTAGGTTTAAGACATGGCCTGGAAATACTTCATTGGTCATAAAATAGGAATATAGAGACTACAGCTAGAAAAATAAAACATAAATGATGTATATAAATTAAAGTTTTCACATCCAGGACTTCCCACTTTGTAGCCTTCATGCAATACTCAGAGGGAAAATCTTTATAATTACTTGGCATAAGTTGTACCAAGGATATTTTTAAAATATTAGTATATGGGGCTGGGTGCAGTGGCTCACACCTGTAATCCTAGCACTTTAGGGAGCCAAGGTGGGAGGATCGCTTGAGGCCAGGAGTTTGAGATCAGCCTGAGCAAGAGTGAGACCCTGTCTCTACCAAAAAAAAAAAAAAAAAGAAAGAAAGAAAAATTAGCTGGGCATGGTGACACATGCCTGTAGTCCCAGCTACTTGGGAGGCTGAGGCAGGAAGATCACTTGAGCCCAGGAGTTCGAGTTTGTAGTGAGCTATGATCATGCCACGGCACTCTAGCCCAGGTGACAGAGTGAGACCCTGTCTCAAAAAAATAAAAAAAAAAATATATATATATATATAAGTATTTGAACCTGCGGTAGGAAACATGCCCTTCCATGAGTTTCTTTTCTAGAATGAAAACTGAGTTTTTCAATAGAGTAGGCACTGGTGGACTAAATTAACTCACCTGAGATGCCCTGTTTAGGTGCCTACCTCTTTTGGTGTTCATGAAGGCTAAGGGCATCTGGGAAGTGTGGGGAATACATTGGCACTCTTGGGGTTTTAGCTGAACTGTATTTAAATAAACAAAAACACATGCATTGACTCCCTAACTATCAAAATAAGGCCATTTGAGAGCATCCTACTTAAGGTTCTAAGGTCAAAGGAATTTTGTTTTTTTCTTTCTAGAGATAGGGTCTTGTTATGTCGCCCAGGCTGGCATTTCTCACAGATGTGAATCTCCTCCCAATGAAGCTGCTTTACCATTGCTCTGTCCCCATTCACTTTATCACCATTCCCTGGGTGATTCATTGGTGCACCAAGCTCCCCCACCTCTGGTATCACTGGGGCTGTATCTGCACACTCCATGGTTGGCTGCTGCTTTCCCTGGTCCTCCTCCAAGGTGATGTGCTAGAATTTCGCCTGCTTGTGCCTTAGATATGGTGCAAGCATTGGGGCGCTGGGAGAGCCGTGATTATATGCCCTCTCCCACACAATGATTTATAACTGCTGTTTTGTTATTTGTGTTCTGTATGATTTATGTATTTTTCTCCTGTATTTCTCCTTTCTGCCTACTTTTGTGTTAAATAGATATTTTCTAATGTACCATTTAAATTTTCTTTATTTATTCTATTTTTTGAACTATTTTCTTAGTGGTTGCTCTGGGACTTTCAATACACATCTTAACTTAAAACAACATACTTGATGTTAATGCTAATTTATTTCCTGTAATATATAGTAGCTTTGCTCCAATATAGCTCCCTTCCCTCCCTTTTCTGTGCTATTATTGTCATTTACATCTTTATATATTCTAAACCCTACAGTATTTTAATAATTATCATTTTATGCATGTTTTTAAAATCAGTTATGAGAAGAGAAGAAAACATTTAATATTATATTTTATGCCTTCTTTAATAATACTCTTTATTTCTTTGTGTGGAATTTGAGTTATGATTTCTTTTCAGCCTGAAGGACTTCCTTTTGTTTGTTTGTTTCTTTAAGGCATGTCTGGTAGCAATTAGTTCTCTTAGGCTTTGTTTTTTCTGGGAACGTCTTTGGCCTTTATTTATTTTATTTATTTATTTATTTATTTTTTTTGAGAATCTTGCTCTCTTACCCAGGCTAGAGTGAGTGCCATGGCATCAGCCTAGCTCACAGCAACCTCAAACTCCTGGGCTCAAGCAATCCTCCTGCCTCAGCCTCCATGTTGCTGGGACTACAGGCGTGTGCTGCCATGCCCGGCTAATTTTTTTATATATATTTTTAGTTGGCCAATTAATTTCTTTCTATTTTTAGTAGAGACGGGCTCTTGCTCTTTCTCAGGCTGGTTTCAAACTCCTGACCTTGAGCGATCCTCCCGCCTTGGCCTCACAGAGTGCTAGGATTACAGGCGTGAGCCACTGCGCCAGGCCTGGCCTTTGTTTTTGAAGGATTATTTTGCAAGGTATAGAATTCTTGGATGACAATCCCCGCTCACTCCCCCAGCACTTTGAATATGTCATGTCACTGTCTTCTTATCTCCATTGTTTCTGATGCGAAATCAGTGGTTCCTTTGTACATAACATGTTGTTTTCCTCTTACTGTTTTCAAAATTTTCTCTTTGGCTTTGGCTTTCAACAGTTTGACTATTTTTTTTTTTTGAGACAGTCTCACTCTGTCACCCAGGTGAGTGTCGTGGCATCAGCCTAGCTCACAGCAACCTCAAACTCCTGGGCTCAAGCCATCCTCAGCCTCCTGACAAGCTTGGACTACAGGCATGTGCCACCATGCCCAGATAACTTTTTATATATATTTTTAGTTGTCTGGCTATTTCTTTCTATTTTTAGTAGAGACAGGGTCTCACTCCTGGTCAGGCTGGTCTGGAACTCCTTACCTGAAGTCATCCTCCTGCCTCTGGCCTCCCAGAGTGCTAGGACTACAGGCGTGAGACACTACGCCCAGCCCAGTTTGACTATTAATCTGTTTAGGTGTGAACATTTTTGAGTTTGTTCTACTTGGAGTTTATTGAATTTCTTGGACTGTAAATTAATTTTTTATCAAATTTGAGAAGTTTTAACCTATTATTTCTTCACCACCGTTTTTTTTTTTTTTTTTTTTTTTTTTGTTGTTGTTGTTGAGACAGTCTCACTCACTCTGTTGCCCAGGCTAGAGTGCTGTGGCATCAGCCTAGCTCACAGCAACCTCAAACTCCTGGGCTCAAGCGATCCTCCTGCCTCAGCCTCCCGAATAGCTGGGACTACAGGCATGCGCCACCATACCTGGCTAAATTTTTCTATGTATTTTTAGTTGTCCAGCTAATTTCTTTCTATTTTTAGGAGAGACAGGGGTCTCGCTCTTGCTCAGGCTGGTCTCGAACTCCTGAGCTCAAGAGATCCCTCCCAGAGTGCTAGGATTACAGGCATGAGCCACCACGACCGGCCTCCTCACATACTTTTTATGTTTCCTTCTCTCCTCTTCTGAGGCTCCCATTATAGATATGTAGTATATTTGATGGTGTCTCAGAGTTCTTTCGGGTTCTTCAGTTCTCTTTATTCTTTTAATATTCTGTTCTTCAGACTGGATAATCTCTATTGATTTATCTTGGAGGTTGCTGATTCTTTCTGCTGTATGCTCAAATCTGCTGTTGAGCCTCTGTCAAAGTTGTACCTTTCAACTTCAGAATTTCTGTTCATTTCTCTATTATAATTTGTATCTATTTATTAATATTTTCTATTTGATAAGTCATTATCTTCATACATTCCTTTAATTCTTTAAACAATTTTTCCTTCAGTTCTTTGAACATATTTATAATAGCTTACTTGAAGACTTTATGTACTAGATGTATTAATATCATCTGGGCCAGCCCAGAGACAACTTATATAAACTGCTTTTATTTCTCTGTATAGGCCAGACCTTGATTCTTTGCATATCTCATATGCTTTTGGTAGAAACTGAACATTTTAGATATAACAACTCTAGATTCTGATTTGCCTCCCCTCAGGGTTTGTAGGGTATTTTTTTTTTTGCTGTTTTTTATTTTATATTTTTGTTTTTGTTTAGTGATGTACTTGGACTAATCACATAGTATCTATTCCGGAGCAGTGTACAACAACCAGAATCTCTGTTTAGTGTTTAAAAAAATTCTTGTTTTTGTCTTTAAGCTTAGCTACCTAGGGTTCACTCTTGGGTCATCATAGCTTAGTGACCAGCCAATTATTGGTTAGAGATTTTGCTTAACTACCTTCAGCCAGTAAAATTCCCACACTTTTCCTAGGGAATCTATGCATTTGTTGGAACATTCATTCAAATTTCAGGCAGTTCACAAGCTCTGAATAAGTAGATAACTGGGACCATCTCTGGTCTCCCCTGAATACGTGTGCAGCCTGGTGTATGCACACAGCCTTCCAGATCCCCTGGAATATGTAGGAGCTTATCAAAGCCCCTTACAGCTATCTCATTTTCCAGATGTTCTTTTAAATATTTTAACTAATTTGTTGTGTTCTAAACAGCATTGCAGCCTTAGGCAGTTGTGCTGTTGGTCTTCTCTGAATGTTTGCCCCTGAGATTACTATCGGGCATGGGGCTTTTCTGTACAGCTTCAAATTAAGGTCAAGCCCCTTAAGCTACAGTGAAGCTGCCAGTCCTTGAGTCCTTAAGGCTACTACACCATGCAACTGGGGGCATGGAAGCAGCTTTAAGTTAAAATGCCACAGACCCTATTGTTCTTGCTGAGGTTCAATAGTTTTTCTTGTACAAACACTTTTCAATGTGTTGTATACTTTCCAGGGTCATGAAATGGTTGATTTTGACAATTTTGTCCAGTTTCACCATTCTTTTTTAGGGAGAGAATTTGGCAAGCTCTTCACTATGCCATTCTGGAAGTCCCACCATGTCCAGTCATTGTTTAACAGCTTTTGGAGATGTAATTCATACATCATATAATCCACTCATTTGTAGTTTTCTCCCCATAGATTTGTGCAACCATCAACAACACAGTATAATTTCAGAATATGCCTAGCAACTTTTTTTTTTTTTGAGACAGAGTCTCACTCTCTCTCTCTCTCTTTTTTTTTTTCAGAGTCTCACTCTCTTATGTAGGGTAGAGTGCTGTGGTGTCAGCCTAGCTCACAGCAACTTCAGACTCCTGGCCTCAAGGGATCCTCCTGCCTCAGCCTCCCAGGTAGCTGGGACTACAGGCATGCGCCACCGTGCCTAGCTAATTTTTTGTATTTTTACTTGTTTTGTCTAATTTCTTTCTGTTTATAGTAGAGACAGGGTCTCGCTCTTGCTCAGGCTGGTCTCGAACTCCTGGGCTCAAGCAATACTCCCGCCTCAGCCTCCCAGAGTGCTAGGATTACAGGCATGAGCCACCATGCCCGGCCTAGCAACTTTTATTGGATAGCAGACATTGTGAATTTTACCTTGTTCGGTGTTGCATATTTTTGTATTCTTATAAATATTCTTGAATTTTGTTTTGGGATGCAGTTAAGTTACTTGGAAACAGTTTGATCCTTTTGAATCTTGTGTTTAAAATGTGTTATGTGTGCCGGCGCGGTGGCTCACGCCTGTAATCCTAGCACTCTGGGAGGCCGAGGCGGGAGGATCGTTTGAGCTCAGGAGTTCAAGACCAGCCAGAGCAAGAGCGAGACCCTGTCTCTACTATAAATAGAAAGAAATTAGCTGGACAACTAAAAATATACATAGAAAAAATTAGCCGGGCATGGTGGCACATGCCTGTAGTCCCAGCTACTCAGGAGGCTGAGGCAGGAGGATTATTTGAGCCCAGGAGTTTGAGGTTGCTGTGAGCTAGGCTGATGCCACGGCACTTTAGCCGGAGCAACAGAGTGAGACTCTGTCTCAAAAAAAAAAAAAAAAAAAAAAAGGCCGTGTGCGGTGGCTCACGCCAAAAATCAAAGCAAACGGGGAGACCGAAGCGGGAGAATCGTTAAAGGTAAGGAGTTTGAAACCACCCTGACCAATAGCAAGACCCCGACACTACTATAA
>CAUYRT010010062.1:0-70802 GCA_963574885.1 Lepilemur ruficaudatus
CCAACTAAAAATATATAGAAAAAATTAGCCGGGCATGGTGGCGCATGCCTGTAGTCCCAGCTACTCGGGAGGCTGAGGCAGGAGGATCGCTTGAGCCCAGGAGTCTGAGGTTGCTGTGAGCTAGGCTAACGCCACGGCAGGCAGAGACTCTGTCTCAAAAAAAAAAAAAAATTTTTATGTATGTATGTACATATGTGTGAATGAACAAACGAAGGACGAGGTCTTGCTCTGTCACCCAGGCTGGAATGCAGTGGTGTCATCACACTCACTGTAGCCTCCAACTCCTGGCCTCAAGCAATCCTCCTGCCTCAGCCTCCCAAGCAGCTGGGACTGCAGGGGTGAGCCACCGCACCCGGCCGCAAAGCTTTTACATAGCCACATCTTCTATTCTACAAAACTGTAGAGAAATTGAAAAGCGTGGGAAAGTGTCAGCAAGAGCCCGTGCCGTGTCCCTTCCCGGGGGACAATCCGTGTCCCCGTGTTAGCTCTTCCTTGGTTCAGCGCTTAGGGAGCAGGGAGCATGTTCCCGCCAGCAGGACCCACAAAGCACCCCCTCCTGGGTCTCCCCACACCTGTCCCCTCCCCCAGGGGCCCCAGGTGGGAGCCGCCCATGGAGCCCATCCTGAGTGTCTCTGCATAGCTGCCTGCAGAGGGCCTCCTGGGGCCCTGTCCTGGGTGCCGAGTCACCTGCTGTCCAGGCTCTGGGATCTCTCCCCCTTGGGGCTCTCCGGGCCCCCAAGCTCTCCATGGTGGAGTTGGGGGCAGAACAGCCTCGCTCCGTGGGGTGGAGGCCTTTGTGCCATCAGGTCCATGTACAGCATTCGCGCCCTCATGCCCCAGTGCAGGCTCCCCATGGAGTTTTTCTCCCTGCTTCCCACACACACCCCTGCGGGCACTGCTCTGTCACTGTGTGTCAGCGCCCACCCGCCTGTGTCCCTGTTGCGGGGGCACGCTCATTCTGCAGCCCCCCGGATTATAAATATCCCCATGCCAGGCTCAGATAAGAGGCGGGGCTTTGGTTCTCGTCGTCCACTCTGTGCACGGGAGTGGCGGTCGTGCCTTTGCTGTTCGGGGAAGCACTTGAGTACAGAACAATTCAGATTTGCCAAAGGAAGGAAAACAGGGTTGCTGGGGTGTCCTCTGCATCCGGTGGCGCCTCCAGGCAACATCACACAGAAAATAACATTAAACCATGTGCTTGATGAGCTGTGCTTGGTGGCAAATCCAGGTGTTTAACTTGTATTCTGCCCCTTTCCCTCTGTCGATTCTTTGCATGCATGCGCTTTCTTTCCTGAAACTTGCTTTTTTCCTTTTCAAAATACTAATGAGAGGGCCGGGTGCAGTGGCTCACGCCTCCCAGCACTTTGGGAGGCTGAGGCAGGAGGATCGCTTGAGCCCAGGAGTTGGAGGCTGTAGTGGGCTGTGATGATGCCACTGTACTCCAGCCTGGGTGACAGAGCAAGACCCTGTCTCTAAAAAAAATTAATACTAAGGAAAATTTTTTCTTCGGTATCACTTTTTAATAAGGGATCACTACAGATTGACGTGTAGAATATGAAATGAAACAGAGATCCCAGGTACCCTTTCCCCATCTCCCCCCCCCCCATGGCAACATCCACAGGCCCTAGGATAGTCAGGCACTGTTGAGGTCTCAGAGACAGCCCACCCCTCCTCGCCAGGAGCTCTCTGGGCATGCGCATCTGTGTCTACTGGCCTCTGCAGTCTCCATGGAGCTATCCCATGCCTGATACCCTCGGGCCATGACTCACAGAGTCTCCATCGCTAAAGGGCATTTGTCTCCAACCAGGAAGATGGGGTTCCCGGTGGTCAGGGCCTGGGCCTCTGGGGTTCTCCACCGTCCTTCTGGAACAGTCCTTAACCCATGCCCACCCCAGATCATTTTTGACGAGTGCCACAAAGCCAAGAACGCCAGCTCCACCAAGATGGGCAAGGCCGTGCTGGACCTGCAGAACAAGCTGCCCCTGGCCCGGGTGGTCTACGCTAGCGCCACAGGTGGGGGATCATGGGGCTGAGCCTGGGCGGGCAGCCTGATCGCACCTAGGCCATCCATCAGCAGTGTCCACCTTGGTGCACATCCCGTGTGTGGTGCAGGGCCTTCTGTCCACACCCTGCTACCCCTTGGGGGCTGGGGCACTTCTTGGCATGGTCCAAAGGTGGCTGGCTCCCCCCAGGCTCCCCAGTGATACCTGGCCTGGGAGTGTTAGGCTCCTCACCTGGCCCTCGGGTCATCCTGAGCTGACTACTGACTGCTGCTTCCACACCCACACCCAGGTGCCTCTGAGCCCCGGAACATGATCTACATGAGCCGCTTGGGCATCTGGGGTGAGGGCACGCCCTTCCGGACCTTCGAGGACTTCCTGCATGCCATTGAGAAGAGGTGAGCGCCCTTTGCCACCCAGGGTCTGGCCTGGTGCCGGTGTGTGTCCCCTCTGTCCGCACCCTGAGGGGTATTGAAACGAGTCACATCTTCCTCCTCTCAATGCTTCCTGTCCCTCTCAGAGGAACCAGCACCTCCCTCTGAGTCTCATGGCTCTCTGCAGCCTTTCCCGCCTTGCCAGGCCCAGCTGGTATCTGTGGCCACAGGGCCTTTGCACATGCCATCTCTGCCCTCTCTGCGTGTGGCTCCTCCTCGCCCTCCAGTGTCAGCCCCTCCCTGGAGTCACTCCATCCGTCAGTGGGACCCAGTGCCTGGTGGGACCTGCGGATGCTCAAGCAGCCTGTGTCCATCCGCAGGGGCGTGGGTGCCATGGAAATCGTGGCCATGGACATGAAAGTCAGCGGCATGTACATCGCACGCCAGCTCAGCTTCTCCGGCGTTACCTTCCGCATTGAGGAGATCCCATTGCACCCAGACTTTGAGCGCGTCTACAACCGCGCGGCCCTGCTGGTGAGCCAGGCGACCCTGTGGGCGCAGGCAGTCAGGGCCTCTGACCCTGGGTGTCTCGCATGCTCAGATTTATGCCCCGTGGCCTTGCAGTATTTTATCCTTAAAGATGCCACAGGCGTTTGTCAGGTGACAGAACCCCATCCTGCCATGGCCTCAGGCGGGCAGCCAGCATCTTGATCCCCAGACCACGGCCTGGGCTCGTGGATGCTTTCAGCGTGGACAGTACTGTGTGGCGCGGCTGTTCCTCCCTGTTTTCTCACCCTTACACCAGACAGCACCGGCCTGTGTGATAGATATTCTTAGGTCAGGCAACCAGGGTCTCCCCCAGCATGTGGACATTGGGGCCGGATTATCCTCTGGGCAGGGGCCATCTTGGGCGCTGCGTGCTGAACAGCATCCCTGCCTCCACCCACCCCATGCCAGGAGCAGCCCCCAGTGTGACAACCACAGATGTCCCCAGACTTTCTGGAGTGACTGCTCACAGAAGGCAACTGCTGCAAAAGTCCCGTCTTTTTCTGGGAGAGCCGTGCCCCGTCCCGCCCATGCTGTGTGCGTCTGTGCCACTTCCACCACAGCTTGGCCAGCATTACATGTTTGGTTTTTTAACGTCTTCACCAGCATTATGTGTTTTGGTTTTTTAGCTTTTTTGCTGTACAGGCGTAGGCAGTGCCTCCTCCCCCATCCCCCCAGCCCCCAATTCCACCAGGCATGGGAGTCCTGTGCCCCGGACTGGCAGCAGGTGGGCCTGGGCCCCAGGCAGCGAGCCGGAGCAGCGGGCTCAGACAAGTGTGTCGTTGCAGTGGGCCGAGGCCCTGGGCGTGTTTCAGCAGGCGGCTGACTGGATCGGCCTGGAGTCACGCAAGTCCCTGTGGGGCCAGTTCTGGTCGGCCCACCAGCGCTTCTTCAAGTACCTGTGTATCGCCGCCAAGGTGGGCCGGCTGGTGGAACTGGCCAAACAGGAGCTGGCTCAGAACAAGGTGAGTGGGTGGGGCCTTCGCGGGCTGAGAGTGGTGGGGGCTGCAGCACCCGGGTCCCCGACATCCCCAGGGTGGTGGTGGGATCCGGGCCCTGGCGTCGGCCTTATGGTCCAACAAGCCTTCCCTTGGCTGGAGTGTCAGGAACGTTGGAGCCCAGGCAGTGGCCACAGGGCATGCAGGCAGGGGCAGGAAGTGGCCAATCCCCCCACCCTGTCCCTGTGTCTGGGTGGGCCAGCGGCCCTTTCTGGGGGAGAAGAGTGAGCACATGGCACAGGGTGTTGGGTACGGTGGTCACCTGAGGCCCAGAAGGTTCCAGACCCATCTGGGCGGCTACTGCAGGGCAGTAGCTCAGAGCCCCCCTCCTGTCCCACAGTGCGTGGTCATTGGGCTGCAGTCCACAGGCGAGGCACGGACCCGAGAGGTGCTGGGGGAGAACGATGGGCACTTGGACTGCTTCGTCTCGGCCGCCGAGTGAGTGTCTCGGGAGGACTGTGGCTGTGCCCAGGGCCGCACTGCAGCCAGGCCCCGGCCTCCACCCCCGCAGGAGAGGGTGGGGGAGCCCGGTGGGCTTTTCTCCAACACCAGCCTCAGCCCTCGCAGGCATGGCAGGTGCCAGCAGGTAGTCTCCCAGGATCAGAGGAGGCCTTAGGGTGCCCGAGCTGTTTCAACAAGGACTCCTGCATTTCAGGGGCTGGCCTTCTAGCTCCCTGGCCTCTTCTGGGGTTGAATATGCCCCAGCTTGCCTCTGGAGGGTCCCCCCTAGGCCCTGCTCAGTGTCCGGGGCTGCCCCAGCGCCCGGCATCGCTGCACCAGGAAGCCCACCTCCTCCCTCGCCACACTCCCAGCAGTCCTGGGAGCCCCCTTCCCTCAGAGGCAGTCAGCCAGCCTCCTGGACCCCGCCTGCCTCTCCGAGCCCTGCCACGGGACCCTGTGCACAGGGCCAGCCCTGGACCCCCAGCAGGGCCCTAGGGGCTGCAAACCCCCACGCCCCACAGAGCAAACCTGCACACGGCCTCCCGGCCGAGGCCCGGCTGTCTCCCGTAGGAGAATAAACTCCACTTCTCACTTTCAGAGGCGTCTTTCTGTCACTAATTCAGAAGCACTTTCCCTCAACCAAAAGGAAGCGGGACAGAGGAGTGGGCAGTAAGCGAAAACGTAAGCGCCCCCACCACGCCACGCCCTGCCCGCCCTGCCACCCTGCACCTCCGCTTTCGCAGCACTGCCAGGCCGGTGGGCTGGTCACTCCCTGCCGCCCCTGCCCCACAGCCACTCTGGGATTCTGTTCCTGCTCAGGTCTGACCTTGCCAGACAGGCTCGTGGCTCCACTGCCAATTAGGAGGACCCCAGTGGGCAGGGCCCCATTCCTGCCTCCCAAAGTCCCCTGCCCAGGAGCCCTCAGGGAAGAGTAAGCCAGGACAGCCTGCCGGGCTAGTCTCTGGGGGACGACAGGCACAGGGTCCCAAGAAAGAAGCCTAAATTGATGGCCATTTCCAGTCCTCACTGCCCCCCACACACCCCTGCCCCCATGAGACAGACCCAGGCCAGGGTCTGGAAGCCTTTCTTCCAAAATTACCCCTGCTGCTGCAGGTGGGTAAGGCTCAGAGAGCCCAAGTAACTCACCTAGCGTCACACAGCCAGGTGTAAGGGGGCACAGCTGGGTCCTGCTTAGGGCTGTCCAGCTCTGGCCCCCATCACCCACTCCCACCACCTCCTTTGCATTGCCAGGCCTCCAGGGCAGCCTGTGTGGTGGCAGTGTCATATACCACCGCTGGACCACTGTCCCATTTAGGGGGGCCTGGGCACGCCCTCTGGCAACATTGGTATCCCCAGTGATGCCTCATGAGGTCTGGCATGGCCTCCCCAGGGGCCACCAAGTGAAAACAGCCCGATCCCAGCCTGGAAGGACATGGGTTTGTTAAACTGCCTCTTGGGTCAGTTTAACAGAGGAAGACCCAGGGGAACAGCAGAAAGCTGCCTGCACAGAGACATCCACCATGGTGGCATTTGCGCCGATGGGCAGTTGCACATGGGGTCTCACCAGACAGCCTCTTTCCCGTTAGGGAGTCATAGCTGCCTCCCCAGCTAGGACCTGCTGGCTTCTCTCTGCCCAGCTGCCTGGGCTCGGCCTGCTCTACCCGCTCCTCTGCCCCTCCGCACACTGGCCCTCGGTGACCCCAGCCCCTCCCCTACAGGGCGGCCACGGGGACGCGGGGCCAAGGCCTCCAGGCTGGTGTGCGAGGCAGCAGGTGTGATCCGCATCAGCGATGACAGCAGCACTGAGTCGGATGCTGGCCTGGACAGCGACTTCAACTCTTCCCCAGAGTCCCTGGTGGACGATGACGTCGTCATTGTGGACACCATTGGGCTCCCTACAGATGACCGAGGTGCGGGCTCAGCCCAGGTTGGGCAGCGTCTGGTGGGTCAGGGTCCAGACCTCCCCACTGCCAGTGGCCATCTGCTGTCTCCTGGCAATTGATGCCAGCCCAAGTGGAGACCATCATGCAGCCAGGCCTGACCTCAGTGCTTTGCCCACGTGAGGGGCAGCTGCTGCTGTCATGTGCACTGTACAGGTGGGGAAACTGAGGCTCAAAGAGGGGAGGTCAGGGCTTCACCACTGGCCAGAGGCAGAGCCAGGCAGTCCCACCCTGACCTGGACCGAGGCGGAGGCTCAGTCTCTTCCCCAGCTGATCTCAGGGGGTCCCATGCACTCTGCAGCCCCTGGGGCGAGCTAATCCTTATGGGACCCTCAGGGCCCTGACAACCCTCCACATCCCCCAGGGCCCCTGTGCCTGTCGCAGAGGGACCCGCATGGCCCAGGCATCCTGGAGCGGGTTGAGCGGCTGAAGCAGGACCTGCTGGCCAAGGTGCGACTGCTGGGCCGTGATCTGCCGCACAACACGCTGGACAAACTCATCGACGGCCTGGGCGGCCCGGCGCAGGTGGCCGAGGTGAGGGGCCGGTAGGGCGGGCCGTGGGCAGGCGGTGGGCGTGGCTGGGAGTGTGTAGATGGAGTGGGCGTGGCCTCACCTGGTCGCGGATGGCTCTGGCGGCCCCTGCTGGTCACACTGCGTCACCGCTCCCCGCTCCCTCCAAGGAGGGAAGCAGGGCCCGGGCAGCTGTGCCCGTCGTGGGCGTCCACCCCCCAGCCCCGCTGAGCCCCTAGATTCACCCGGACCCGTCCCTGGGGTGCCCAGATCCGGGACTCCCGGCGTCCTCCCCCTCCCGCTTCCCATCCATGCTCGCTGTGTCTTCCCCCTGGGGGTCTTCCTGGCGCTGCCTCAGACCTACTTGGGCACCAGGTGGCCAGTAATGAAAATTAGACTTTAGCCCTCGGGTAGATCCTGGTGCGGCCGTCTAGCACCAAGTCAGAGGCTGCGTCCTAGCCACAGATGTGGGAGTCCCAGGGTCGGCGGTGGAGAGATGGGGGAGTCTAAGCCATGGGGGTGCCCAGGCCCCTGTCCCACGGTGCTGACGGTCTGTCCCTTCGCTCCCGGCCGCTGCCACAGATGACCGGCAGGAAGGGCCGCATCGTGTCCAGGTCGGACGGGACGGTGGCCTTCGAGTCGCGGGCAGAGCAAGGCCTGTCCATCGACCATGTGAACCTCAGGGAGAAGCAGCGCTTCATGAGCGGCGAGAAGGTGCGGAGACTGGGGCGTCCGGAGCCCCGCTGTGTGCCCTGTGCGGGCTGGGAGGAGTCACAGAGGACCCCAGAGGCACCCGGGGACTGCAGGCATCCCAGCCCTCAGCGAGTGCGTGTGTGTGCAAGCCTCTCTGGTCTCCCTTGTCGCCCCTGGTGACCCAGAGCTGGGGGCTGGCCGGGTGGCGGGGCAGCGCAGGGCCTGTGCACCAACCCTGTCCTCGCCTGCTCCTGTCCCTCCAGCTCGTGGCCATCATCTCGGAGGCCTCCAGCTCGGGCGTCTCCCTCCAAGCCGACCGCCGTGTTCAGAACCAGCGGCGCCGCGTGCATATAACGCTGGAGCTGCCCTGGAGCGCAGACCGGGCCATACAGCAGTTCGGTGAGGCAGCCCCACCAGCCCCGCTCCAGGCCGGTCTGGCCCTGCCCCATGAGCCCTGCCCCTGGCGCAGACTTTGAGAGTGCCCTTCCCCCTCCAGGTCGTACCCACCGCTCCAACCAGGTCTCAGCGCCAGAATATATCTTCCTCATCTCCGAGCTGGCCGGGGAGCGCCGGTTTGCCTCCATCGTGGCCAAGCGCCTGGAGAGCCTGGTGAGTGGGCAGGCGGGTGGTGGGGCTGGGCAAAAAGGTCCCCTAATCCCCGGGAGACCTGGCGACGCTGTGCATGCCAATGACCTCCCCCACCCCGCAGGGTGCCCTGACCCACGGAGACCGCCGGGCCACTGAGTCTCGCGACCTCAGCAAGTACAATTTTGAGAACAAGGTATGGGGCAGAGGCGGTGGTCTCCGGGAAGGCCAGCCTCGGACCTGGGCCGCCACCCCTCACTCATGACCCCTTGCCCTCCAGTACGGCATCCGGGCCCTCCACTGCGTCCTCACCACCATCCTGAGCCAGACGGAGAACAAGGTGCCCCTGCCCCGGGACTACCCAGGGGGAGTCGCCACCTTCTTCCGGGGTGAGTTGGGGGATGAGTTGGGGCGCAGCCGGGTCTTCCTGGGAGGGGTGGGGCTGTGGGGGGTCTTGGGGGCAGGGCAGCAGGTTGCAGAGCAGTTTGGGGAGCTGGGCTTTACAGGCTGGTTTTGAGAGACCCCTCCTCACACACTCATGGAAGGGGCAAAGGGAGCCAGCGTGGCACCCCCAGCAGCCCGGTTGGTATCCCGGGGAGCTGAGGAGCAAGGGGTCTGGGTTTGCTCCCAAGAAGGTGCTGTTATCTTACTCCCGTGAGTCACAGGGAAGGAGGAAAAGGAGGCTCAGTTCACTGTCTGGGCCACAGGTTGTTAGCATCCCCACCTCACTGAGAAGCCACTAGCCTGGGGTTTGAGCATCACGGCCTCCTCCAGAGCCCCCAGTGGAAGTTCTACACCCTGGTGCAGAGCCAGGGGCCAGAAGGGAGGGCTGGGGGGAGAACTGCATATGAGGTCCTCCTTCCTGCAGACATGAAGCAGGGCCTGCTGTCAGTTGGCATCGGCGGGCGGGAGTCCCGGTCAGGCTGCCTGGATGTGGAGAAGGGTGAGTCCAACCTTGTGCCGAGGCACAGAGGCACCTCCCGCTGGTTGTGACCATTCGGGGCAGGCTGGGGTCTCCCGGCATGGCGTGGCCTGAAATGTTGTCCCCTTCCCCCAGACTGCTCCATCACCAAGTTCCTGAACCGCATCCTGGGGCTGGAGGTGCACAAGCAGAACGCGCTGTTCCAGTACTTCTCTGACACCTTTGACCACCTCATCGAGGCGGACAAGAAAGAGGGCAAATACGACATGGGCATTCTGGGTGAGCCCATGCAGCCACGGGTGGGAGGGGAAACACCCAGGAAGCAGCCAAGGCTGGGGGGCTGGCGCTGGGGCAGGCTGTCTTGTGACTGGAGCAGCTGCCCTGTGGGTCATTTCTGGGGTGTACCCAGCCCACCCCAGCCCACAAAATCAAGATGGTCCCTCCAAGCCCAGAACCTGGAACGTACCAAGCCACACCCAGGCTGGTGACGTCCCATCCACAAGTACCTGCCACACACCCAGGGAGGGAGGTGCTCCCGCCATGCCCCACCCCCAGGCTCCCACCCCACTCACCACCACCCTCCCCAGACCTGGCTCCTGGCATTGACGAGATCTACGAGGAGAGCCAGCAGGTGTTCCTGGCCCCTGGGCACCCGCAGGACGGGCAGGTGGTCTTTTACAAGGTGAGCAGCAAGCCCCCCCCACCCTCAGCCCCCACCCCAGGCCCCGCAGCGCTAATGCCCTGACGTGCTGTGGCAGATCAGCGTGGACAGAGGCCTGAAGTGGGAGGAGGTGTTCGCCAAGTCACTGGAGCTGACCGGCCCCTATGATGGCTTCTACCTCTCGTACAAGGTGGGTGGCTGTCTGCGTCCCCACGGTGCCCGGGCCTCTGTGCTCGGGGCAGGGCCAGAGGTGTGGTGAGGGTGTCAGTCCTGCCATGCTACCCCTGGGTTCTCCACTTGCCAGGGGAGGCAGCAAGTTGGGAAGACCCTGGCGAGCAACTGACCTCACCTGGCTCCCTCCCCAGGTTCGCGGCAATAAGCCCAGCTGCCTCTTGGCCGAGCAGAACCGTGGCAAGCACTTCACCGTGTACAAGCCCAACATCGGCCGGCAGAGCCAGCTGGAGACCTTGGACAGCCTGTGCCGCAAGTTCCACCGGGTAGGGGTGGGGACGGCCAGGCGGGGCAGAACTCTGGGGACAGCGGCTGCGGGCCTCTAGGTCTCCCATCCCTGTAGAGCCACAGAGCCCAGCTCACCAGTTTTCCAGTTGTGCACCCTCTGGCCAGACGGCCGCTGCAGGCAGTGGTGCCCATCCCGAGCCTCACCGGGCTTTGTGTCCCCAGGTTACCGCGGAGGCGGCCAAGGAGCACTGGGAGAGTAACTACGTCTTCTCGCTCACACACTGCAGCCACACTGCGTGGTGAGGGCCCCACGGCATCTGGGGCACCCTGAGAGGAAGGCACCTGGGTGCGGGGGTGCATGGGGGAGCAGGGGCCCCAGGACCTGTCTGAGCCTCCCCATGTGGCTGCACAGGAACCGGCACTGCCGGCTGGTGCAGGAGGGCAAGGACTGCGTGCAGGGCCTGCGGCTGCGGCACCACTACATGCTGTGCGGGGCGCTGCTGCATGTGTGGGGCCGCATTGCCGCCGTCATGGCCGACGTCAGCAGCAGCAGCTACCTGCAGATCGTGCGTCTCAAGACCAAGGACAAGAAGAAGCAAGTGGGTGAGTGGGCGGCGGAGGGGGCGCGCCCCAGGCACCTTGGCGCAGCCCTGACCCGACCCCACGTCTGCCCTCTGTCCCCGCCCACAGGCATCAAGATCCCTGAGGGCTGTGTGCACCGCGTGCTGCAGGAGCTGCAGTTGATGGACGCAGATGTCAAGCGAAAGGCGCGTGGCCAGGGCTTCTCCGTGCCACCCAACCTGCGCCCGCTCGCGCTGCCCTGTGGGC
Organism: Lepilemur ruficaudatus; assembly: GCA_963574885.1. Classification (NCBI taxonomy): domain Eukaryota; kingdom Metazoa; phylum Chordata; class Mammalia; order Primates; family Lepilemuridae; genus Lepilemur; species Lepilemur ruficaudatus. Next base: position 10,958 of record CAUYRT010010062.1, read on the forward strand.
CTGGCGAGGTCCTGGACCTCACCTACAGCCCTCCCGCAGAGGCCTTCCCGCCTCCCTCGCACTTCGCCTTTCCCCCGCCGCTGCCCCTAGACCCTGGCCCCAGGCTGTTGCTGGGCACCCCTGACGGCCCGGCCGACCCCGCAGCCCTGGCGCACCAGGGCTGTGACATCAACTTCAAGGAGGTGCTGGAGGACATGCTGCGTTCCCTGCACGCGGGGCCGCCAGCTGAGGCCCCGGTCCCGCTGGGGGACGTTGCTGGTGCTGCAGGGGCTGGGGGCCCTGAACGGCGGAGCGTCATCCAGTTCAGCCCACCCTTCCCAGGCTCCTAGGCTGGGCGTCCTCGCCAGACCTAGCTTTATTTATCTGTAACGTGCCCACCTCCCAGGGACAGTTCTCTACTACCATGGCCAGCAGGGCCAAAGGCCCCCTGACAACTGCTTAGAGCCCGTGGCCTCGCTGCAGTGCCTTCCCCGCCCGGACTGGCCCGGCCCTGGAAAGGTCTCGGGGGGCCGGCGCATGGAAGCTGCCGGCCCTGGGCCCTCACGCCCTGCCTGGGGGTCGCTGCTGTCTGCTGGCCCCACTCAGGATGCCTAGGGGGCCGGGCCCTCTCTGTGCCTCTCCTTTCTGCCCCCCCCCCAGAATGGGCAGGGGGCTCTGGGCCCCAGCTCTAACCCCACCCACCTATAAGGGATGGCCAGGCCCCAGCCTCTGAAATCCATAACTGGGTGGTCCCAAGAGCTAGAAACTCAGGAAACCCCAGGTGCTCAGGGCCCCACCTTCTGGGGGGCCTCTGTGGGGCAGACCCCCATTAATATATGCAATTTCTCCTCCCCCACCCCCCTCTCTGCTCCCTAAATTATTGCCTGTTCGCCTCTCCAGGTCTCCGGTATCTGCCAGAGGAACTGGTGGGGTGGGCAGCCCTTTGGTTTCTACGTGTATTTATAATGAATTCTAATGTATATATGTAAAGAGATCTTTTTTAAATATATGTGCCTTTTACCTACTTCCCATGTTGTCGGCTTCTCTGGCCTGCTTGGGGGAACAGGAAGGGTGGGGACCGAAGCCTGTGGAGCTCTCCTGCAGGTTAGCTTGTTACGAGGGCTCATTGCCTCCCCCACCAGGCCCTGTGGGGATGAGGTGGGGACCGCAGGCCGGGGGAGATAGACCCCACCCTGCCCTGCCCCAGTGTCTGGGCAGCCATCTATGGACTGTCCATGTCAGGGCCTAGGACCCTCGTGGTGGCACTCCGGGACCAACTCCACAGACGCACACCCCCTTGGCAGGCTTGTCAGCTCTTTCCTGCTGCAGGCAGGGAGCCTGTGCCCTCCTAGGAGGGACTCTGGAGACAGCCACCCCCAGCCTGCTCTGCGCCCACAGTCCACACACTGTGGGCCTAACCTTGTCCACACCACCAGGCCAGGCCGTGGAGCAGCCTCCCTCAGCCTGTGCTTCCACCTCCTGGGGAGGACAGAGGCCCTGCAAGCCCCGAATAGCTGCTAGCTGCTGCCTCCTAAGGAGATGAGGCCCTGGGCCAGGGAGAGCAGCCATTGGAGAATTATCTCCTCTAGCAATCAGCCCTGCCCACACCCCCAGCAACCCTGGCCCAGACGGTGGGGCTGTGGGGATTAGGAGCCTTAGCCCCAGCCCAGACAGTGCAGATTAGCTCCAGGGCCAGGTGCAGCCTTCTGAATCCCCCAGGGGAACCGCACCCCCATCCCTCCCTGCACCAGCGAGACCTGGGGCAAAAGGGCTGCCCCCCAGACAGGACAACCCAGTAGGCCCATTTCTTTGTTTTATTCCCACAAGGCAGCCAAGGGAGGGGCACCGAGCTTGAGCCTAGCGGGGCTGCAGGACCTTCCTCCGGCGGTTGCACGCCGGGTTCTCGGGTCTGCCCCACCCACAGTAGGTTTACAGGCAGACCGTCATGGGTGCCGGGTGGAAGGTTCCAGGGCGCAGGCAGGGGGCTCGGGCGGGGGCACGCGCTTGTGGAGCTACAGATAGCAGGGCAGGTCCTTCTCTATCACCTGTGGGGAAGGGATGGGTTAGGAGCAGTCTCTACCTGCACCCCCACCCCGGGGGGCTCCCCAAAGAGGCACCTACCAGGGGCTCCTCCATGGGACCATACCGCTTCACCACGCAGCCATTCTTGTCGATGAGGAACTGTGGGAGGGACAGTGTCAGTCCCCTGGCATGGGGGAGACGCTGGCAAGGGGCTGGGGCTGTCCTCCCCACCTGCTGCCCCTGGGAGGGGGGCCCTGCACCATGGTTGAGGGGCACCCGGTGGCACCCTCAGACCCATTCTGGAGCTGGCCTGCTTGTAGCCCTGGCCCCTTCTCTCCCCCACCCCCAAACACAGTCCCCGGTACCTTGGTGAAGTTCCACTTGATGGCGCTACAAAAAAAAACCCACAGAGATGTCAGGAATCCCCCGAAAGCTGCCTCCCACCCCCCCACCCCAGGAGGGTCACTCACTTTCCCAGGATGCCCCTGCCCTTGGGCTGGACTTTCATCCACTTCCACAGCGGGTGGGCGTCATCCCCGTTCACACAGATCTTGCTGTACATATCGAATTTGACGTTATAGCCGGCAGCGAACTCTTTGATCTCTGCGTTAGTTCCTGGCTCCTACGGTGCCCACAGGTGCACACGTGAGTGAGGAAGGGCCTGGACACCGTCTCGGAGACCCTCTCCTCCCTGCCCCTGTCCCCTTCTCCACCCGCCCTAGCCTTGCGGGGACCACGCACCTGCCTCCCGAACTGGTTGCACGGGAAGGCCAGGATCCGTAAACCGCACTCAGCGTATCGGGCGTGCAGGTCGACAAGCTGAGTATAGTTTACGTCGGTTTTGCCTCATTGCGAGGCCACGTTGGTGACGATGCACACGAAGCCCCTGCAGGAAGTCCGGCGGTCAGCCGAGGTCAGGGTTAGGGTTAGTCCCCTCCCAGCCCCAACCCTGCACATCCCCCGACTGGGGGGGAACCCACCGGTACTTGTCCAGGGAAACCATGTTCCCATCGATGTCCTTGGCGGAAAACTCGTGCAAGGAGCGCGCACAGCGCCAGTCGTCGCGGGAGGCGCACTGCAAGGCAAGGGCCCAGCAGCGGAGCTCAGAGCGGGAGCCTGCGGCCACCGGGCCCACTTGCCAGCCCGGGGCCCCCAGGGGAAGAAGCGAACCCCAGCAGGTCAGCGCCAAGGGAGCCGGGGCCCTAGGGCTCATAAAAGGGGCCTGCTCTGTGCACGCCCCCCCGGCGCATCCAGGCCCATTTTACCGGAGACCTTGAGGCCAGGGAGAACTCGGGACCTGCGAGATGCTATAGCGAGTGTGGGGGCCCCGTGCGCACCGGGTCCTGGCACTCGGTCCTGGAGACAGCCCGCCTCGGGCTGCGGGGACAGGGCTCCTTCCGCCGGCGGCGAGCTCTCTTGCGCAGGCACGCCGGGGCCTTCCGCCGCCGAGGGGCTCGGCGCTGCCGGCCGCCCGGGCTGTGGGGCCGCTGTCTGCGGCGTCCCGGGGAGCCCGCGCCCGCGCGGCCCATGCCCGCCCCTCTTCGCCTCGCCTGGGCCCACAGAGGCCTCACTCCGGGACAAAAGGCCTGTAGTCAGGGCGCCGGGGCCGAGCGACTGTGACGCCACCTCCTTGGGCCCCGGGGGCGGGGGCGGGGCAGCGCCGCCCAGGGCGCGTGACCCCGGATTTCCAGCCCATCGTGCGCCCCGGCTCAACCCTCAGTCAGGGCGCCCACCCCGCTGTCCCGGCGCAGTAGCCCCTGTTCGGCCCGGGGACACCCAGCCGGGGCCCCCAACGTCCCAGTGTCCTGTCCCCGCCGTCCCGGACACAGGGCTCCGTCCCCCACCGCCCGGACTCTGCCCCCCGCCGAGGCCCCGACCCCAGTCCCCTGGACATTAGCCCCGCCCGGGCCCCGACCCCCTGGACATTGCCTCGCTCGGGCCCCGACCCCGACCCCGACCCCGGCCCCGGCCCGGGAGCCAGCACCGCCCCAAGCGCGGTCACCGCCTCTGCACCGGCCGGGGCGGGTAGGGGTAGGGGTGGGGGTGGGGGAGACGCGGCCGGACGCCCCCCGCCCAAGGTCACCGCGGCCCGAGGGCTCCGCGCGCCGCTGGGCAGGGGTCGCGCGCCAGGCTCAACGGCCCCTAGCCCGACCCGGGACGCGGCGCCCGCTCACCATGGTGCCGGCCAGGCCGGGTGCGGCCAGCGCCCCGCACAGCAGCGCTGGCTTCAGCAGGCGGTACAGGCGGCTAAAACTCATAGCGGCGGCGGGGCCTGCGGGAGCCAGCGGCTCCTCCCCTCGCCGAGCAGACCAATGGACACGCGCCGGCGCGCCGTGCCTCCCCGCCCTAGGCCACGCCCACCAGCGCTCCCATTGGTCTGACGCGGACGCGCGCCGACTCCAGCCAATGGGAGGCCGGACGGAGGGCGGTCAGGGAGCGGGGGCGGGGCCGGACTGCGGCGGGGGGCTTATTGTTGTCGGTTACTGCGCATGCTCGCCGGCGGGCTGGAGGCCGCGTCCACGCAGGCGGGGCGTTCTGAGACTGCGGGCAGTTATCCGGGCGGTTCACCGCAGCGCAGCGGGATGACGGACAACATGAGAAGACGTCGGGTGTAGGGGGCCTTGAATTCCTTGAAAAGCCACCGCAGCTGTTTGAAAATTGGGATTTGGTTTTTTAATGTAAATAAAGTCAAAGTGAGTGGGGCCAAGTCCGCTTGTCCGGGGACCCCAGACCGTGGCCCTGGGTTCTGGGGGGGCAGGTCCGCGCCGCCGCCCCCGTCCATGGCAAGGGCCGCTGTGGCCGCTCATGGGACTGACACGTGGATCCTGAGGCACTAGGACAGTTAACGGGCAGCCCAGGAGGCCGAGTCCCTGCGGTCCCCCGGGATTGACAGGTAAGCCGACAGATAGCAGAAACCTGAAGTTTGGTTTAGGCTCCGCCACCGCGGGGTTGCACTCCCAGAGCGAGAATGCTCTGTCTTGGCTCCGTTGTTCGTTCAGGGCTCAAGCACTTGGTGCCAGAAACACACCCTCATTCTTGGTGGCTGAGTCAGGGATCCCCCAGTTGGCCGAGCCCCCCAGGCCACGGCTGGACCGTGACCCATGGGCAGGCAGGTGTTCCAGCTGATCCCCTGGCTGACTGTCTAGTGGAGTCTCAGCGGAGGCTGCTGGGGCAGGGCTGCTGGGCTGGACTCACTGGGGGGCACCTGTGAGACCCCAAATCCACCCCTAGGCTGGCCTGAGGCAGAGCAGGGGTGTCTCAGATGGATGAGTTTGGTGGCAAAAGCAAGGGAGTCGGGATCCTGATGCCAAGTGGTCACATCCCTGGTCTTGCACAAGCCTGTTCAGCCCTGTCCCGAGGCTGAGTTGTCCAAGTGGCTTCTTGGCTGGCAGCCCCATTTTGTCCTGGGGCCGCCTCCCTTCTCAGGAAGCCCCTCCAGCCCCATTTCCTCACTGCCCTGGCAGTGCCAAGTGAAGCCACCACACTGGTCACTCTGTTTGCACACCCTTGCGCAAGCTCAGCCGCTTAGTTTTGCTGGAGTTGTTTTCCACACTGCCGTACACGTGTGCACTGAAACAGCTGTTTATTTCAAGGTTGCCAGAAAAACAGCTCAGGGCCCACACCTCACCTCGGGTTGTGATAACGACAGAAGTGGGGGCTTCAGGGACTAAGCTTTGGAAGGGATTTTTGTCTGGGGTTTCACAGCTTCTCCCAGAGTGACCCTGTCTTACAAATGGGGAAATAGAGTCTTGGGCCGGTGGAATCTCTCAAAACTTCAGCCGGGCTTCCCTGTGGTGGCGGAAGTTCCTATGTGTACCCTGGTGAGGAAGCTGTGCCTTTCCAGAGTAGCCACCAGCTCCCGGAAGGAGGGGGACAGGGCCTGTCCTGTGGCTTAGTTTCTTCTTTCTAAAACAGTATTTGAAATTGAGATAAAATGCACAGAATATAAAATTCACCATTTTAAAGTGTACAATTTAGCATTTTTAGTATATTCACAATGGTGTGTAACCATGACCCCTATCTCATTCCAGAACATTTTCATCACCTCAAAAGAAGCCCCATCACTCCCTATCAGCAGTCACTCCCCATCCCTCCCCAGCCCCTGGTGACCACGGATCCACTTCCTGTCTCTGTGGATCTGCCTGTTCTGTACATTTCATATAAATGAAGTCACACACTATGTGTCCTTCTGTGTCTGGAGTCTCTCACTGAGCACGATGTCCTCAAGGTCCCTCCACGCTGTGGCCTGTGTCAGAGCCTCGTCCCTTGTTATGGCCGAGTCATGTTCCATGTGTGGATGGGCCACTTCGTGTGTGTCCATCATCCGTGGCTGGATGTTGTCGTTGTTTCGCCCTTTGCAATGCTGTAGGAGTTTTTGTGCGGGCGTGTTTTCATTTCTCTTGGGTATTTACCCAGGAGCAGAATTACTGGGTCGTCTTATGTGTAACTGTTTGAGGATCTGCCAGGCTGTTTCCCGCGGCAGCAGCTGCACCGTCTTCCATCGCCACCCACGCTGTGTGTGGACAGTGGTCCGGCCTCTGGGCCTCGGCTCTGCCGGGCAGTACAGCATGGGGAGTGGAGGAGCAGGTGGCACCCTGAGTCCTGGTGCTGGGGGCTGTGGGTCAGGAAACCCAGAGGCCACAGGGTCACCAACAGGACTCTGATCATTGGGGTGCTGAGGCCCACTGGCTCCCCAAAGCCATCCATCCTCTCTGTCCCCACGCTTCCTGCCTGACCATCCAGGCCGCCCCCTGGCTGGGGCCCAGCCTCTCTCAATCAGCCCCCATGCCCAGATTCCCCCAGCACTGCTGGGTCATAACTGCATCAATCCCAACACACTTTCTCCCATCTTAAGTCCACTCCTGAGCCCTGCCCCCTCTGGCGTTGGCCTCTGCCCCACCCACACCCCGTGCTTCTAGGCCACATGTCCAATTCCTCTCCTCCCATAAATCAGCCCTCTGCCAGGCTTCTGTCCCCTTCTCTGAGTCTCATCTCTTCTTGGTCACAAGCAGTTTCTGTTTGGCTGATCCCCTGCTCCATCCTTAGGCCGACTTGGCAGTTTGGTGTTATTTGGCAGTTGCTCCCTCCCTGGGCCTCCGACACCTTCTTCACCTGGTTTCCAGGACACCTGGCAACCTCCCTCCCTTTATTCTATATAAGGAACAGTTATGCAACGCCTGCACCAGGTGCTCTTCTGAGCACACTGCAGTGACGAGCCAGTCGCTCTATGAAGTGGGTGCTGTTTTTGTCCCTGTACAAGGCGGGGGGAGGGAGGGGAGGCACAGAGAGGTTGAATCATGTGCTTGAGGTCACACAGCCCAGACTAGACCTCCACTCCAGGGTCTGTGCTGAGCCTCCCCTCCCCCTCACAACATCGGCCAGGCTGGGCTCAGGCCCCCGACTCTGCTCTGCCCAGGGACCTTGTCCAGCTCAGGGCTCTAATCTCCATCATGTGCCAACAACACCCACACGTCTGCCTCCAAGACCTTGCCCTGAACTCCAGAATCCTATCCCAGCACTTCCACGTCTGCCCCTGGGGTCCCCTGGAAGCCCCTCACTCACCACATCCAAGAGCCCAATCCTGATCTGCCCTTGGCACCCCCCATCTTCCCACTTCTGGTGGGGACAGCTTTGTTCCCTCTCCTCCCCTCCACTCTCCCTGCTTTCTCATCCTTCCCGGGCCTTAAATCTGCAACCTGGTGGACTCTGCCTTCAGAACACAACACGAAGAACCTGCCCCAGCTCTCCCCAGCCCTAGTCAGAGCCACCCCCACCTCTGCCCAGGAGGTCTCCCCATCCCCCTCCCTGATTTCTTGCTTTTGTCCTGGATCCCAAGAGTCAGTTCCCAACACACCAGCTCCAAACATTGCAATGGCTGGGGAAAAAAAAAAAACCAAACTTACCACCTGGACTGGGAGGCCTCACCACTCTGCCCTCCCCCGCACAGGCCGCCTGGCTGGCAACACCCCAGGCAAGTCCAGCCTCAGGGCCTCTGCCCCACACACCTTCCTCCAGCACCCCAAGGCTCCCTCCCTTTCTTCCTGGAGGTTTTTGGTTGAATCTGTCCTGGCTGTGTTTCCCAACCTCCCATTTCCACAGCAGGCCTCCCCCTCTCCCCACCTCCCTGAGCCTGCTGTCTTTTGCCACAGCATTGTCATTTTCTAACGTTGTCATTTATTTGTTATTTTTGAGATGGGGTCTTCTTCTGTCGCCCGGCTGGAGTGGCGCTGTGTTGCCATCACAGCTCACTGCAGCCTCCAACTCCTGGGCTCAAGCGATCCTCTCACCTCTGCCTCCCAAAGTGCTGGGATTACAGGCATGAACCACTGCACCCAGCTATCGTTTATTTATTGGTGTGAGCCACTGCACCCAGCTATCATTTATTCATTCACTGTTTTTCTAATGCTCTCTCTCTCTGGAGTGCAAGGGGTGCCTGGCTTGCTCTGTTCACTGTCCCTGTGGGTGACTCAGTAAATGTTTAATAAGTTGGATGGATGTATCACTGAATGAGAAGTTGCTAATCCCTCTAAGGCAGCAGGCACTGGGCTGGGCGGCCTCTTTGACGGACTTGGGGACAAGGTGAGGAGCACAGCAAAGATGTGACAGTCTGGGGTCCAGGAGCTTCCCCGGCCAGGGAGGGAACAGAGGGCAGAGCCCATCATGGATACCTGGAACTACGCCACGCTCTCCCTCAGATCCTCAATCCTCTAAAATAGGGGCATTTTATTATCTCCATCACACAGAAGGGGAAACTGAGGCTCGCGGGCATTAACCTGGAGGTGGCCCAGAATCGACTGAAAGACTCCCCTACAATGTGATGCACAAATGTTTAAAACGTGCCTACTAGGCTCCTCGAACGCACCGAGTAGCCGAGCAGCCCCCGACCCCATCCTAGGCCTCAGTTTCCCCGCCCACACTTCGTCTTCGTCCCTGGGATTCTAAACTGCCGCCCGCCATGAAGAGTTGAGCGGAAACTACGACTCCCGATAGGCTTTGCGGCCAAAGCCACGCGAGAACTGCAAGGGACTCGCGCAGCCAGCCGCCGCTTTCAGAAGGCTCGGGTGGCCCTTAGCGCTGCCAGTTGCGGAATTCTCTGCGTTCAGGCGTTCGCAGCTGACACCCCTACGCAGGGGGCGGGATAAAAACCTGAGCGGGCTTCGGCGGATGCGCAGTCCGCGGGGTCCTGGCTGGTACATGCGCAGGGGGTGCGAGCGGCGGCGGCCATGGACGACGAGGAGGAGACGTACCGGCTCTGGAAGATCCGCAAAACTATCATGCAGGTGCCACGCGTGTGCGCCCAGCGGAGCGAACGCGGCGTGGGGGGCAAACGGCGCATGCAAAAGCCCGGGGAGGGGTCTCCTCCCGCCCCCGCCCGAGCGGCTGGAGTGGAGGGTCTGGCGAAGACGCGGGTTCCCGAGGCCGGCGCCGGTGCCGGGTCCGCCCGGGCTTGCGGGGCCCGCCCTAGCCGGCGTCACGGAGGGGCGGGGGCCTGAGCGCGGGCGCACCGCAGACCCTCCACCGTTCTGTTTCCCGCCTGCGCCTTTTGTCCTTTTGTCCCGAACCTGCTGTCATCACTTGAGGCCAGGGGAGTTTGTCACTGGGAGACGGCGCCGAGCTGGGGCTGGACGTAGAGGCAGCTGGCAGGGGCATCCTGGCGTGGAAACGGGGCAGATGCCTGAGAGCCCTTCGTTCTGGGTGCTGCCTCAGACCTGGGACTCGTTGGGTGGGCTGGTAAAGGACCCAGTGGAGAAAGAGGATAGTCTTTACTTTGCTCTGACTCCCGCGTCCCTCCGCCACTGCCCTTTTCCTCAGTGAAGTCCCCCACGGCCTGATTCTCCGCCCTCAGGGTCCCGAACACTGCCAGTTTGTCTTTAGGGAGCTTTGAGAGAGGTTGAGATTGCCGGATGTGCCTGCTGGGTTTAGTCCTGGCCGGATTCCCGCGCGGCTCAATGGTCTTGATCAAGCGAGTCGCCTCTGTGAGCCTCTCCGGATTACACTAGTCCTATTCAGTGGGGTGGCTGTAGGGACCAGAGGGTGTCACACAGGAAGGGCTCACCCAGGTTGCTGTTGCTGATCTGTTCTCCTCTGTGGCAGCCACATCTGGGCCGAAGGGTTGGCGCTTGGCAGGAGCTCTTGCTGCCCTCCCCTCCGCCCCAGGGGTCAGCTGGGTCTTTCTCTCCGCAGCTATGCCATGACCGTGGCTACCTGGTAACCCAGGATGAGCTGGACCAGACACTGGAGGAGTTCAAAGCCCAGTTTGGGGACAAGCCCAGTGAAGGGCGGCCACGGCGCACGGACCTCACTGTCCTGGTGGCCCACAATGATGACCCCACCGACCAGATGTTTGTGTTTTTCCCAGGTGAGGGCCCTCCCCTGCTGGTCTGCGGCAGCAGTGTGTCCCTGAGGGGTCACAGTTATGGTGAAGTCATCTGAACACCTGTTCACGTGCCTGGTAGCACCCACCTGCTGGGTGGCCCAGAGTCCACACCAGCCTGGGAGAAAAGCTCCCCTCCGCCTCCTTGCTGACCCCTATGATGGTCAGCATCTTTTCCTGTTTTCCAGTTTCCCTGTTCTTGGTCTCCTTCCTTCCTTGAGAGCTCTCTCCAGCCAAGAGTACCCCAGGGGCCTCCCCGCTGGGGCCTATCACCCACCTGCTCCCCTGCGTGGGCCAGCAGACAGGGCCCTGTCTTCCTTAGCCCAGCTTTGTTGTAGGGTTGGTGCCTAATCACCCGCCTCTCCAGAACCTGCCTGGGGTCAGGGGTCTCCCTGGAGTCAGAGGTCTTTGCTTCATTTCCTGGTCTCTGAGTGGCTCTAGGGTGTCATTTCCCCTGCTCTGGGTCCTGCATGTCAGCCTCATTTTGCACAACATGGAAGTTGAGGGGAAGTGGCTGACCTGAATCAGGGCTAGAGCCCAGATGCCTTGCAGTAGGGTGTGGGGGTGGCAGGAGGGGTCCCCAGCAGTCAGACCAGCGCACATTCTGTCCCCAGAGGAGCCCAAGGTGGGGATCAAGACCATCAAGGTGTACTGCCAGCGCATGCAGGAGGAGAACATCACCCGCGCCCTCATTGTGGTGCAGCAGGGCATGACGCCCTCCGCCAAGCAGGTTGGTGCGCCTCTGCCTCCCCTCAGCCAGCTTCATGTCCTCAGGAGCCTCCTTGCCCAGAGGAGCATCCTGCTGGTGGCTCACACACCTCGTGCTAGGGCCCGGGTCGAGGTCCCCTGGAGGAAGTGGCCAGTGTTTATGACAAGCCCTGGCCACTTCTGCCACATGCCTCACTTCCCCTTCTGGCTGCTGCCTCCTGGTCCCAGGCCGGGCCATTTTCCAAGGTGGTCATGTGGCCTCAGGGACTCAGAGGCTCTTTGTCCTGCCATCCTCTGAGCAGTTGTCCTGTCCAGACGGGGATGAGGCATCACCCATTGGGGGCCCAGCGGGCCCCACCCTCTTTGCTGAGTGGAGGGAGAAGCCAAGGCACAGGGTCTGCAGGTGGCCTGTCCATGTCTGTCTGTTGGACAGAACTGAGCTCTAGGGTGTGTTGAGTGGGTGGACAGGCCAGACTTTTGTCCCTGGCCCATCCGGCTGCAGAGTTCTTGTGGTCAGACACGGGGACACCACCCCAGCTGTGAGGACAACCCATGCGAGCAGTCTCACAGGCAGAAAGGAGCCCAAGTCCCCAGCCACCCTCACAAGGCTGTGGAGACCTGAGGCATGGCCCAGGGGCCGGGGTGGGGGGCACCCTTCCATACAGAGGAACATATGGAGGGATGGAGTTTTCCTGATGTGTGACATGGCACACTATGTTGAGACACAAGAATAAACCCTGGTTAGCTTCAGCGGGAAAGGGAATGGGGATTGTCTTGGGGACACTGGCCTGGGAGGGGGAGCGGCCTTGCCTGGCTGTGTTCGAGGGTCTCGTCTCTTCCAGTCTTTGGTCGACATGGCCCCCAAGTATATCCTTGAGCAGTTTCTGCAGCAGGAGCTGCTCATCAACATCACGGAGCACGAGGTGAGTCCGGGAGCACCCGGCCCTGTCCTCACCCGCAGCCTGTGTTGGGGGGTGGAGGATGTAAACCTGGCCCTGCCCTCCCTGGGGCCGAGGAGAAGCGGGGTCTAGGAGTGGACAGGAAGACACTGGAGATGAGTCTGGGGGCTGGGGCAGCAGAGCTGTCAGAGGGTGGCCCCAGGCCTGCAGCAGCACCTGAGAACTTGCTAGAAATGTAGGTTCCCAGGCCTACCCCCGCCTGCAGAGTCAGGAGGAGGTGGGATAGGGAGGGGGCCTAATGCAGCTGACCTGGTAGGAAGAACCCTCGATCGAGGTGACCGTGTCCTTGGTTGGGCCCCAGATGTCTATATAAAAAGCCCAGGGGGCTCCTCACTGCAGGGTCCAGTCCCCCAACCACGTGGCAGTCAGGGTGGGGGTGGAGCTCAGCCCAGGAGACTTGCAGGCACCCCCGAGCACCCATTTGTGGTTCATCTGTGGCACCCCTATCCCCCCGTTTCCCTCTTCTCTATGTTGGGAGGAGGGTTTAGAAAGCTGCCCAGACCTCAGGTTGGAGGAGGAGGAGGGTCACTTTCAGACCCCACCTCTGGAGTGGCCCCTTGAGCCTTGGGACCTAGGAGGACAGCCTCTGTGCCTATGCTTTGGCGGGCTGTGATGGCCACCAGGGGGCCTAGGAGGGTCTGTCTTCACCCTGGTGACAGCTGGTGGGTTCTCTCCGCAGCTGGTCCCGGAGCACGTCGTCATGACCAAGGAGGAGGTGACGGAGCTGCTGGCCCGATAGTATCCTTCCTGGTGCCCGGGCCATCCCCTCCCCTCCCTGTCCCCTGGTCTTCTAGCATCCCACACCCCCTGCACCCCCGCCGCCCCTGACAGCCCAGCCGGGCATTTTCCCTGAGCATGCTTCCCAGTAAACTCCGAGAGAACCAGCTGCCCAGGATCCAGGCGGGAGACCCTGTGGCGCGCTACTTTGGGATAAAGCGTGGGCAGGTGAGACCCCCCTCCCAGGAAGGGGCCCCACGGCTGCTCTGAGCTGGCTGCCTGGAGGCTGAGGGCTTTGTCCCTCCCCAGGAGCCTGGGGGGCTGCTCGGGCCACACCCCCAGTCCCCCTTTTACAACCAGGGCCCCAAGAAGAGTGTAAACACCTGGGGCCACCTCCCAGCCTTCCCAGCCCCCAGCTCCTGCTCTTCCGCTTCTCAGGTGGTGAAGATCATCCGGCCCAGTGAGACAGCGGGCAGGTACATCACCTACCGGCTGGTCCAGTAGCCCTCGCCCTCAACAGGTGAAATGGTGGGGCTGGGACACTCCCCATGTGTGTTCAGGAGGCCTTGGCCCAGCTGAGGTTCTGACTCCTGAGGGCCCAGTGCAGCCCCCCAGGCCACTAGGGGCTCCTACGACACTCCAGCCCCCACTCAGCCTACACGCCAGCTCCCTCAGTTCCTATGCCAGGAAAGCCAGGGTCCTGATGCCCATGGTCTCCCTGCCCCCAGCCTCCCATCCACCTTAGAAGTAGGAACTACTCACCCATACGGCGGTGAGAGGTGGCGCTTTCTAGAAGCGAGTTTACGAATCTGCCCAGAGACCTCAGACAGGGAGGAGGGCCACTTTCAGGCCCACCCTCCTGAGTGGCCCCTGGGCCCTAGGAGGACAGTGTCTGTGCCTGGTCAGAGCCTCTCTTGGTGCCCCTGGGTTTCCCCACCCCATCCACGCCCCAAAGTGCTGTCCTGGCAGGCTGCCCTATGGCGCCCGCAGCCCTGGGGCGGGGCACAGACCAGGCCCAACACTGAAGCTCCGGTTCTTCTTTGTGGCTTTGCTGTCCAGCCTCCTTTGAGGTCAGGGCCACTGTCCACACCTGTGTGGCTGCTAGGCACAAGTGAGCGTCTTACCTCCCTGCACCGTGGCCTGTGCCTTCTCCCCTCAGGGCCTGCCTTGCTGTCCTCAGCAGGGTGGGTGTGGGGCTGTCCAGCTCCTGTGACAGCCTTCTACTCTCTTGCCCAGCCCCAGAGATGGACAGACAGACAGCGACCACCATCTTCTTGAGAATGGATGTCCCTGCCCTGCTCTGCCCTGCCCTGTGGGAGTCTGGTCCTCTCCAAGCCTCACCCCGGCTCCTCTGGACTCCTCAAGACAGGTGGACACTGCCTTGTTCACCTTTCCTGGGGTGAGGTTTCCCGGGGCCTGGCTGCTCGATTCACCTGTGGATCCTTGAGGGATAGGGCCTCAGGAGGGACAAGACCTCAGCGGGGAGGACAGCAGGAGCAGCTGGTGCCACGCAGCAGTCCTGTGTTCTTGTCCAGCCTGCACTGACTCCCCCTCGGGGCTGGGGGCAGGGGTCTGCGTCACCTGCCAGCCGCCGTTTCCTCCCAGGCTCTCAGCCCCCATCGCCTCGTCTTCCCTCCTGAGGGGGCTTTGACACTGGCCGATCCCCAACTCCTTGGACTCGCCCACCAGGGGCTTGGGGCCGGGTCATGGGCCTGTGTGTGGCAGCTGCACCCGTGAGTACTCTGAGGTCAGCAGCATTTGTGATTATAACTCGTTAGGAGTTTTCAGTTGCCGTGGGATGTTGGATATTTCCAAACTTCAAAGGCATTTTGAGTAAATAAATGTGTGTGTTTTAAAAACCAAGGCCGAGTTAAGTTTTCAGCAGGTGGCCTCGCCCTGAGCACTCAAGTTCAGCTTGGTGGGCTCCTGGTCATCCTCTCAGTTCTCAGGGGCCCTGGTTTGCCCCAAAATGCCAGCTCCCCCCGCCATGTGTCCTCCCTCCTCAGTGCTCCTCTGCCCTTCGTGGGTCTGTGCAGGTGTCCCAGACTGGGGTCTTTGTGTCTGTTCCCGCACATGCAGTGTCGGGGTGGTTGTCTGGTGTGCGGCTGTTCATGCGGCTTTTCTTGCATAGAAGTTTGGGATCAGACTATCCGCTTTTCTCCCTCGGTGTTTGATTTCAGAAGGCTCTGCCTACCCTACTTCAGAGCAGTTGTAGGTATTTCTTTTCTTTTTCATAACAGCTTTATTGAGATATAATTCACATATCATATAGGATTAACTCTTGTGCAATTGGTGTATGTTTTGAATTTTAGTTTTCTTAAAGGTGGTGTCACTGTGTTGCCCAGTCTGGGCTCAAGCGATCCTCCCACCTCAGCTTCCCAAATGGATGAGACCACACCCAGCTATGCGTGTGTATGTTTAGAGTGTACTACAATCGTCACCTCAGATCTAGTTCTAGGACAGTCCCATCACTCCACATGGAAACCCAAGCCCCTCCCCCAGCCCCTGGCGACCACGAATCCACAGCCTATCTCTCTGGATCTGCCTGCTCTGGACATTTCATATAAACGGAGTCACACACTATGTGTCCTTCTGTGTCTGATGTCTCTCACTGAGCACGATGTCCTCAAGGTCCATCTACGCTGTGGCCTGTGTCGGAGCCTCGTCCCTTTTCGTGGCTGAGTGGGGATATTCCAGTGTGTGGTGGGTCACGTGTGTTTATTCATTGGTGGACACTCGGGTTTTTCTACTCTTTGGCTGTTGCGAACCCGCTGCTGTAATCGGGTGTGCAGGTCTGCGTGTGGACGTGTGCTTTGCTTTCTCGCCAGTGGAGACCGAGGAGTGGAGCTGCTAGTCATGTGGTGACTGTTTAATCTTTGGAGGAGCCCCCCAGAGCCCCCAGCAGCTGCACCAGTTTATATCCTCTCAGCCGGTGTGAGGGTCCAGTTCTCCACCACCTCTCCAATGCTAATTATCGTACATCTTTTTCATTATAGCCGGGTGAAGTGGTTTCTCCTTGTGGCATTGGTTTGCTTTTCCCTGGTGGCTGATGCCGCTGAGCGTCTTTTCACATGTGTGTTGGCCAGTTGTTTATCTTTGGAGAAATGTCCACACAGATCTTTCACCTGTTGTTTAATTGAATTAAGTTTCTTAGAGACAGGGTCTCATTCTGTTACCCAGCTGGAGTGCAGTGGCGTCATCATGCACCTTTGAACTCCTGGGCTCAAATGATCCTTCTGCCTCAGCCTCCCGAGTAGCTGGGACTACAGGTGCCACCACCACACCTGGCTCAAAACAAAATACATTTGAAATGTAGCTCTGCAAGCGCACTGGCCACATTTCCAGTGCTTGGTGGCCACTTGGGGCTGGTGTACAGGAAGGACCTCGAGGATGGAGAACGTACCCGTTCTGGAAAGTTCTGTTTCCCGAAAGGGCCCCGAGCTGTAAGTTTACATGAGAAACATACACGGCCTGTCCGAAGACCACCCAGGCTCACCCCCCCGCATTGGCTCCGGCAGAATCTCTTCCCTGCGAGGCTCCCCCAGGAGCCGCCACCACAGAAAACAGACCAGATTAAAAACTTTATTTTAAGCAAAATAAATGGGCACGTCAAAGACCTACATGTGACCTGTAAGTGACTTCACCATGTACCTAAACCCCAGGTGTCCAAGCTTGGTTTTCTGAAAAAGCAAAGGCATCCCGAGGCCGCTGTGTGGGCCCAGCCGTCCTGCGACCCAGGAAGCCGCACCAAAGGCCGGTCTCCACCTCCATCCACGGCTTCCAGAATGGCCTTCCGCCCCAGACATCGCATCTGCTCCAGACGACGAGAGGGCAGGGCCAGGCCTGCTGTTCACGTGGTGACCAGGCCCTGGGGGAGTGAGGGGTGTGCTGAGCAGGGACGGGTTCCTCCGTCCACACAGCCCTGGGGGTGCTAACAGCAAGGCCAGGCAACTTGACGGGAGAGCAGAGTGCCTCCAGCTCAGTTCTGGGGCACGGAGCGATGTGCGGGGGTCCCCATAGCTTCACTGGCCCTCAGGTTCCTGGACACTTCCGGGAGGGGGTGGCCAGCACTGCCGCCCTGCTGTGTGGGCTGGAGGGAGGAGGCCACATGCTGGCATCCTAGTCCAGGTGCTCGTGGTAGCAACCCCAGGACAGTGTGGCCAAGCTGTGCCCTTGGCCAGGGCTGCTCTAGAGGGGCTAGAGCCGGTGGGAGAGAAGCTGGCCATGGGCCCCGCCCTGCCCCAGCTCAGACGAACTCTGGCTGCCTCTCCCCGCAGGTACCCAGCACGATCCGCCTGCCGTGGAGTCTCACGGTGGGTAGCCAGCCCCACGCCACGTTGTTGGACTGGTTGGTGTTGTACTCGGAGAGCCGTGGGCCTGGGCCGTCCTCATCTTCATCACCATCTTCCCTGGCCACAGCCTCCAATTGCTCCTCGCTGCCACTGCCGCTGCGGGGACATTCCTCCAAGCTGGCCTCGGATTCCTGCTTCTCCGGGAAGTTGAAGTGGTGCAGGGTGCTGGCGCCCGACGATGACAGCAGGTCAGAGGCCTCCTCCAGCTCCGAGTCCGAGTCGTTGGACGCAACTCGGGATTCTGAGGAAGAGAGACGGGGGAGGAGAGAGGTGTCCCACGACCAGAAGGGAGGCCCCGTGTCAGCTGCCTTTGACTCCGTGCAGATGGCCCCACCTGAGTCAAATCCTGGGGCCCCCACCCCAACACCAAGCCCCGTCCCTGCCCTTAGAAAGCACACGCTCGCGGGCGACGTGCTCAGCCCAGCCTGCCATCTGGTGTCTCTGGAGATGCCACACAGGCGTTACTTGCACATTCAAGGCACCCATTTCTCAGTGTGGACCTCAAAAAAAGCACTGCTTTGCTTGTGTTTGCACAACAAACACAGAAGTGAAGGAAAATGAAAGACCATTCAACAAAAGTGGTCCTGACGGCAGACAAAATCCACAGAACATGTGGCTTCCGGGCACTGAGACATGGACCAACCAGCTGGTGCGTGCACACAACACTGTCACCGGGCACCTGTGCATACCGGCAAAACGTCCTGGCCTCCCCCAGGGCCACCGAGGTGACAGGCCAAGCAGTGACCACAGGCACTCACCTTCTCCCCCGTCCTCCACCTCCTCCTGCAGGGGGTAGGCAGCCCCCTCGCCTGCTGCCTCCGGGTAGGGCACCTGGATAATCACTTCGGCCTGCAAGTCAGAGGACCCACCCTGGGGGAGGAGAGGGGGAGACCAGAGGTCAGGGAGGGGCCAGAGATAAATTAACAAAACAACCCCCGAAGAGTCACTGACACCATTCCTGCTGAGGCCATGACCTGCCACATCGATGTAAACAAGCCCGGCCCCGACAGTCGGCTCGGCTCTTATCCATCGGAGGCTGAGCCACTCCGACCCCCACCTCACTCTGGGCTTCTGCAGAGCTCATCCAGCACAGCAGAGCAGGAGGAAACCCAGGAAGCTGCCTCCCTCCGTGTGAGATGCCGGAAGACGGATAAAGACATAGAAGGAAGACTTGAAGACAGGAGAAAGGGACAAGACCCTTTCAGGAAATGACACAGACACAATTCCTAGAAACGGAGGCCTGAGAAGGTGAAAGTGAAACCCAGCAGCCAGGTGCAGGGGCAGGTGACTCCAGCCAGCCAGCAGTGGCATGGTGGACAGAGAGGTCTGATGTGAGGGCCGGAGAGGGGAAGGAAAGCCACAGGGCCTTTGCACCACCCAGGGCTCTACCCCAGTTCTTTGCTTAGAAGGCACCTTTCAAATAAAACGGGCCCTGTCCAGACCAGTTCTCTCCCCATCATCCATGCAACAGACCACCACCACTGCCCCCAACAGCCCTGACCCACACGGATGGGCCTAGGCCAGACCCGTCCTCACCTGGCCTTCGGGTGCCTCCTCTGCTTCCTCCTCAAAGACCAGGCAGTAGTGGACGATGAGGGTCTCGATGATGCGGGCCTGGTGGGGGTAGTCCACCAGGGAGGAGAGGGAAACAGTGGCCTCTGTGGGCCGCGGCCTCAGCAGGGTGGGCCCGAACACAATGCCCAGGTTTCCCGGGGTCATCTTGTTGTCCTGCTCCACCTCCACTATCCTGGGGAGCCAGGAGTGTGAGGGGTGCACGTGAACTGCTCCCGGGGACCCCTGCCACTCCCACCCCTGCCCTCACCTGCGCAAGTGCCGCAGCAGGTACTGCAGCGTGGCCCGGTTCTCAGGTGGCAGGTCCCGCAGGAGTTCCCGCAGCCGGCCCGCCATAACCACGGCCGCCGCCTCACTCTCGGAGCTGTCCTGCCGGCCCCGGGAGGCAGCCTTGGCCTCGGCCTCCGCCTTCAGGCTGTCCTTGGCCAGCCCCACGAGCTCGTGGTAGAGGCGGAAGGAGATGAGCGGCTCAGGCAGCTGCAGACGAGGGGTCAGCGGTGGGGTTGGTGGGCCTGGCCCAGCCCGGCATACCTGCCAAGGGCCCGCCCCTAGCCCTGGCCATGGCGCCCGCCCCAGCTATCACTATGTCCCAGCTGCGGCCCCGCCCCTGCCAAATGTTGGCCCTGCCCAGTCCTCCCTGGCTCCGCCCCTAACCCTGGCCCCACCCACCCACAGCGGCCTTTCTCCGCCCCACCCGTTGTCACCTGCTCCTGTCCTGGCCACGCCCCTTCCAGGCACTGGCTCCGGCTGGGCCTCTGCCCTGCCCACCTCCAGAGGGTCTTACCTGGCGCAGATAGAGCTTGAGGACATTGCTGATGTCGTGGGGCGGGGCCTGCGACAGCTCCACCAGCTCCTTGCCATTCTCAAAGGCCTGGCACAGCTTCTCCACTCGCGTCTTCACCCCGTTGACCCGGTAGATGCCCTAGAGGGGGACAGTTGGCCTCAGCCCATGCCCACCTCCCCACCCCAGCCCCCATGACGGCACCCCTTGACACCTGGCCTCACCTTGGTGCGCAGCGCCCTCCGCTCGATCTCACAGACGCACTTCTTGACCAGAAAGGGCACGCCGTCGGGGGTGCCGCGTGCCGCCTGGCCAAAGTCCTGGCCGAAGAGCTGCAGACGGCCCTGCAGCTTCTTGTGGCCACACTGGATAGCCAGGGTCTCCAGGCACTTCTTGTGGCAGGCCAGGCAGCACTGCAGGGATGTGGAGTGAGCCCCGGGTCTTGCCCCCACCTGCCAGCAATGACCCCCGAGGCCACCCATAGCCCCCCACGTGGTACTTCCACCCCACCGAAGGCTCCTGTCCGCCACATGGCCTCCACTTCTTCCCGCCCCTTGGTTTTCCTGCTGCAGCCCCAGGGCCTTTGCACTAGCTGCGCCTCCTCCTAGGACACTCCTCCCCAGATGCCCTGGGGGGGTGCTTTCTGGTACAGAGAGAGCCAACGCTGCCCCCCAAACCTGAAAGAGCCCACCCCCATCACCCCCTACAATTCCTTCCAGATGCCTATACACCCAAAAGCTTCCCACTCACTCCCAGTTCTGGGCTGGACCTTCCTGAAGGCACACGGGCCAGCTGGTGCCTGGCACCCCAAAGCCGCCAACCCTCCCTTGGGGACCCCACTCACCTCCTCACATTCAGCACCCTGGAAGTAGACGTAGCTGTTGCACTCCCGGCACTTGGCAGGCGTACGGAGCTTCCGGAGCCGGTGGGTGCGCGCAGCCTTGGACAGACCCACGTGGCGGAAGGGCCCACTGGGCATGGCTGGCAGCTCAGGGGCCATGCTGTTGAGGTCATCTGGGGGCAGGGCAGGCAGCCAATGTCACCCAGGCAGGTCAAGGCCAGGTCCAGAGATCATATCCAAACCTCCTTTCTCCCCACACCCCGGTCAGGGGACTCTCACCCTGCTCAAAGGCCGAAGCCCCTGTACCACCCTCCTGGTCCACCAGCTCTTCGTTGGATGACATGGTGCCACTGGAGGATGTGCGCTCAAACTTCTTAAAGTCCCCTGAGCAGGAAACAGGGCTGTCAGACACCCCGAGCCAGCAGGGACCAGGCCATGGGCCTATCTGGAACCCTCCGTCACCCCCACTGCACAATGCGCCCACTGAGGCCTGGGAGGGCAGCAGCTTCCCTGCCCCAGCCCACCCGGCAAGGTCCTCACCTGAGCTGGCGCTGGGGTCCAGGGTGCCTGAGTCTGAGATCGTGATTGGCCACGACTTGTGTACCTGGTGTCCCCGCCCACCTGAGGAAAGAGGCATTTCTGGCGAAGGGCTGGAGGGGCCACAGGGAGCTAGCGCCCATCCCTGGGCCCCACTGGACACTTACCCCTGCGATCCTTGGCAAACCTCCCCTCCTGGGAGCCACCTTCCTCTGGGGGGCTGCTGGCGGTGTCTGCCCCTGCAGTATCGCCAACATTGAAGCTGCCCTTTCGGGCACGCATGACTGGGGACCTGGTGGAAAGAACAGCGAGGCATAGGGGCCTTGGTGATATGGCAGAGGGTTCCCTTGCCCGCCCCATGACAGATGGGAAGCCCAGCTCCCCCAGGCATGGATGTGCACGGCGGGGACCGGGTGAGCAGGCGGCAGTACCAGGTGTTGGCAGAGACATGGGGTTCAAAGTCATAGTGCACGTCGGGCTCCTCCCCGCGCTGCAGCTGGCGCACATGGGAGGCGTACTGCTGGCCCGGGTCATAGAGCTTGCTGCTCTCACACAACATCTGGAAGTGCACGGGCAGCGGGGCCGTCTGCATGTGCATCATCTGGTAGTAGGAGATGGTGGCCTATGGGCGGCACGCGAGGGCGGCAGGGTCAGGAGGCCGGGCTGGCAGCCGCCCCGCCCCCTCCACGCCCCGATGGTTGGAACCTGGGACACACCGACTTGATGGTCTGGTCGCTCTGCCGGATGACCTCCTGGATCTGCCGTAATGCGGTCACCTTGGTGTCTTCCAGCTCCTGCTTCTGCGTCTTAGCATCCGCCACGCACGTGCGATACGTGGCCATGGCCTCCTCCGCCTGGGGTGGGTGCGGGACACAGGTAGGCTTAGCCCCCGGGGCACTGCCAGGCCTGATTCAGACATCCCAGGGCTGAGCCGCCACGCAGGGAGGGGTGGGCAGGGCATTCCTGGCACGACGCACAGCCCAGGCAAAGGCCTGTGGTGGGAAAGTTCACACAATTGCCCCAAGAGACGCCACCTCCGAGTCTCGTCCTCTGGGACCCTCCGCGGCCACCTCCCTGCCAGCCTCACCTTGTTCTTGGCTTCCTCCTCCAGCCGCCGCCGCTTGTCCAGGGTCTTGGAGGCTGTACTGCCCGCTCCAGGAACGGCGCCTGCCTGCTCCTCCTCGGCCTTGGCCACAAGGAAGCGGGCCTTGTCATGGTCCTCGCAGCGCTGAATGTAGCCCTGCTTGGCCTTGCGCAGGTTGGACTCTGCCTCTTGCTGTGGGCATGGGAGTGAGGGGCCCAGGTCTGACCCTGTCCTGCAATAGGACTTGGTCTCCCAGCCTCCTCCCACTCTTCTTCCCTGCCTGATTGGCCCAAATGCCCCCCGCAGTGGGACTCTGTGAAGAAGGGGCATCTGGGGTGCCCATTTGACAGCCTGGGAAGCTGAGGCACAGACACACAAACAGTGTCATCTCCTGCCACCTCCACCAGCGCCTGCAGGAGCAGGCTGATATCTCAAGCCACTGTCTCTTTCACTTCCCTTCTCGCAGATGAAAACAGAGGCCACGCAGGCAGGAAGTCAGACACCCTCAGGGTTGGCAGGAACAGCAGTTAGTCAAAAAACAAGGGGCCTTCGGGAGGGCCACACCTCACAGCCTACACCGTCAGAGAGTTACACATAGAGACAAGAACCAACACAAGTACTAGCAGAAACCGTGGGAGGAGTTTCCAAAATAACCCCAACCTGGGGAAGGCCTTTTGATGAGTGACACAAAACTCAGAGACCATAAAAGACTAACAATCAACTACTACTAATGCTCAGCGTTTCTACCTGGCAAAATAAGCCACAGATAAAATCGAGTGTCAAACAATAAACACAGGAGTAGTGGTGGGTAGGGGAGTCTGTAACTCACATCATTAAGGGTGTTCTCTCATATGTAAAGAGCTCTGGAAAATCAACAAAAATAAGCTACCGTCCAACCCAAGGTACACAAAGGAGAGGAACTGAGAGTTCACAAAAGAGGAAAAGCGCTGCTAGGGCCTGGGAGGGTAGCTCGTACACTTCACACACTTGACGCAGCCATTCCCTTTTGGGCACTGATCCAAGAGAAATCCTCACATGTCCTTAAGATGGGGACACAAGCTTGTCATGGCAATAGTGTTTGTTTTTGCTTTGTTTTTTATTTTTTGAGACAGAGTCTTGCTCTGTTGCCCAGGCTAGAGTTTGGTGTCATCACGGCTCACTGCAGCCTCCAACTCCTGGGCTCAAGAGATCCTCCTGCCTCAGCCTCCTGAGTAGCTGGGACTACAGGTACAGCCAGAGTGTCTTTGAGCCAGGAGCTGCTCACCCTGCAGGGCCATGGCCAGCCCCACACGTGCACTCAGGAGGCTGCGCCTGCGCCAGCTGCCCCACCCACCAGCCCTACCAGCTTCCTCTGGGCGCGGTGCCAGGACTCTTTGATCTCCTTCCTGCGCTTCTCGTGCTCAAGCCTCCGCAGGGTCAGGGGCTGGGGAGAGATGGGCTGTGAGCAGGGACCCCAGCGCCACCCCCCCATGCAGCCCACCCTCCCGGGCGCAGCCCACCTGCATGAAAGTCTGGGTCTGTAGCGTGCCCACCGCCTGCACCATGCTGTGGCCAAATTCCAGGTCCTGTTCCAGGGCCAGCGAGTAAATGGACAGGAGCGGCATGTGGGGCTGTGGGGAGGGGCACCGGTCACTGAGGCAGGGAGAGATGGGGACAGGGGTGGCGGGGGCCCGCCACCCTGAGCCCACTGCTTCCTTGGCCCCTGCAAACACCCACCCACCCACCTTTGGCCCCATGGTATGGGGGGGAAACCCCTGCTCTTGGGCCCCTCCCAGGGGGGCTGAGACTCACACCCCGGCCCCAGGGACCCCTGTCCGGTGCCAGCTGGCCCCCACCTCCTGCGTGACGCTTTGTCTGCAGTTGTGCACGATCTTCTGCAGGCCTTTGGCAAACTCCATCTCTGTAGGCCGGGGAGCGGTGTGAGGTGCGGGGCGGAGGTTCACCGACCCCAACCCGTCCAGAACCCCCTCCCCACCCTGGCCCCGCCCTGCCCTGACCCGCTGGGGCCCCCCTCGTGCTCACCCAGGGTGGTCCGCTTCTCCAGGTAGCCTATGAGGTCCTTCATGTACTTGGCCATGTTCTTGGCATACTGCAGCGCAGCGTCCACGCCTCCTTCACACCGCTGCAGCAACATGTCCACCTCCTCGGGGGGCAGGCAGCCTGGGGGGACACCTGCTCAGCCCCGGCCTGGCCCTCTGCCTCCCAGCCCTCCACTCAGGTGCCCGCCCACTCATGGCGGAGACTCACCCGCGTCACAGTCCTCGGTGCTGGGAGCGGCACCATCACTGCCCTGTCCATACAGATTCTCCATGGACTGCGGGGGTGAGGGGGGACGCACAGGTGAGACCTGCCCCGTGCTGGGCCCACCCTGTTGGGGATGGTTGCGGCCCGCCCGGGCAGAGAGGGAGACTGAGGTGTGCAGGGGATGCAGGGTGACTCACCACGCCCTGCGACCTGAACACCTGGACACTCACCTGGCCAGGGTCCCCGGGAGGCACTGCCAAGAGGGTGCTGCTGTCCACTTCACCCATGAGGAACTCAGACACACTGCAGGGCTGGGGTGTCAGCATCGAGAGGATCAGAGGCCCCCACATCCCCCCACGCCCGCCCCGCAGGCTCCCGCGCTCACGTGCTGCTGAAGGACACTGCAATGGTCTCCAGCGCCTTCTCAAACTCCCTCTTGTCTGACTCATTGTTGCTCTCGTAATGGAAGGCTGGGACAGGGACAGGGACAAGGAGGTTGCTGTGCCTGCAACTCACTGAGGTGAGCCCTTAGCCCAGGGGGAGCATCAAGGAACCATTGTGCCTATCGAACTCCTATGCGTCCTTCAAAACCCACTTCAAACATCCCTTCCTCCAGGAAGCCCTCCCAGGCAGAGAGCCCTTGCCGCCCTGTCCCAGCTGGCTGACCTTTGACCTTGGCAATGAGGGTGCCAGCAGCTGTGAGCGTCTCCACGGTGTTCAGCAGCGGGTACTTGGAGATGACCTGGCGCATTACACGCAGGGCCTCTCCCAGGCACTCGTGGGCCAGTGGCCGGCGGGCCTCAAGGAGTTCTGCTGGGCAGAGTCGGTGTGAGCAGGGTGGTAGGAGCCTGGTCCCCGTGAAAGTCTGTTTACCTCCTCCCTCCTGCTCAAAGCTTCTGTCCCCAGATGGGGAAATTGAGGCAGAAGCGGGAGAGAGCAGATGTCCAGGACTCATTGTGAGACCTTGGGTGGGGCCCCGCCCCTCTCTGGGCTGCTGGCTACCTCAGCAAAGGCCAGACCTTGGCTTAGACAGTCCCTTCGGCTAAGAACATGCTTTTCCTGTCCCTCCAGAAAGGAAACTGCCGCTTGTACTTCAAGCCACAGTCCCCGGCCCCTTCCTCCACGCAGCCCACCTGGCCCCTGCCCTGCCCTACACCTTAGGACAGCTCAAAGCTCTGCCCAGCCCCCTCTCCCTCTCTGCCTGCCTGGGTACTGGTCCCCCAGCAACCCCATTATCTCAATCTCTCCCGGCAACCACCCCAGGAGGCAGGTCTTCATGTTGCAGACAAGGAAACTGAGGCACAAAGCTTTCCCATTACCACTGAAGGCATCAGAACACCAGACAGAAGGGCCCTGACTGGCTTTATCTCCAGAGCAATAGGGAACCATAGAAGGTGTTAGAAGACAGGAGAGTCATGGTCAGATCTGCCTGTTGGAATGTGCCTTTAAATGCTCTCCTAAAAATGTTCTCAGTTAGTTAAAAATAAAAACAATTTTTAAAGAAGCAGCGTGTACCTATGCTGCCAAAGCGAAAGAATGCCCAGAGACAGAGCCCCAGAGTGGGCCTGGTGACCAGCAGGACAGGCGGCTTTGACCCTCTGACGGTGTCAGGGAGGATGTTCAAAAAACTAAAATCTGAAAATAGGTGCCTCACCCCATTTTAGCACTGGGGACCCCCCTCTGAATGCCACCTCTGGGGAGAGGCCCGCGGAGTCACCAGCCAAAGATTCTGCCAGGCAGTGTCCCCATGCCTGGGACCTCCAGCAGCCCAGCGCATCTTTGCAGCCTGAGTCCCCAGAGGTGGGAAGGGGCTTCAGGGCTCGAGGCCACGCCCCTTCCCAGGACATTCCTTCCACACACTCCACCCCTCGCACCACGGGATCTTGGCCACCAAGGTCCCTGCTGTACCTCCCCACCCAGAAAGTTGACGTCAGGTGGGACCCCTGCGAAGTCCCGAGACATCCAGCTGGGCACGGCAGAGGCAAGCGCGCAGCAGCAGCTGCGTCCCCAACCGCTGGGACGCAAATGTCCCCAACGCCACGTGCTCCCGGAGGGGCTGGGGGACCCCATGCCCCGAACCCTCCCCTCACCTCTGGTCCCCGCACGGCAGCGCACGGGGCCCTCAACCAGCGCTGGGTGCACTGTCCCACAGATACACATGGCGGCGGGCGGCTGGGCGAGGAGACCATAAATGCGTGGGACCAGGCAACTGCCTGTTCTGGGGGTTTCTGGTGGCCAGCTAGCGAGCGGCCAAACCAGCTCCGGCCAGTCTGGAGGCCCCGCCTCCGCCGAGGAAAACCCCGCCCTGGCATCCCATTTGCCCTGGCCAGGGTCCTTGGCTCCCCCCACGTGCAGCGCTGGAATCCAGACCTGAGGCGGCGTGATTCCAGGTTGCGGTGGGTTGAGAGCAGGCGGGGAAACTGAGGCCCAGACCCCAAGTCCGGCGTGCGAAGAGGCCCCTGGAAGGGGGGATGGGACCCCCACCTACCCGGTCTTGTCCACATGCGCCCCTGCCTCCGCCGCCTTCTGGACTGCCTGCACCAGAGTCCCCAAGCTGCGGGGTGGGCCCCGCAGCAATGACAATATGCTTTGGACACCTGGTTAGTCTCAGCGACCCTGTGGGGCTGTTTTACAGGCGAGTCACCCGAGATCTAAAGAGGGAAGGGGCCCTGGCAGTGTCTCACAGCGGGGCAGGGGCAGCTTCGAGACTCGAACCCAGACCCTCGGCGCACCAGGGCTTCCCGGGACCCAGGCAGCCCTTGAGGCGCAGGGAAGAGGCTTCACCAGGGCCTGCCCAGTTCCGACCTCCCAAAGGACGCCCGTGGGCAGAGCGCCCAGGCCAGGCCTCCAAGGAAGCACCAGGATCGGAAAGGAACAAAGATTAGTGTTTCCCCAGGAAACCAGCTCTGGCCCCAGCCCCTGGGACCAGATAACGAGGGCTCCCACCCCTTCCAGCAGGGGCCGGGCCCTGCCACAGAGCCCATCTTAGCGCCCGGAAGGCGCAGAGGTCCAACCCTGGCTGGGGGCACCGGCCAGGTAAGCTGGGGCTCAGGGCCTTGCTGGGGACTTGGTCTCATCATCTGTAAAACAGGCCTGTTGGGGGGGGTGTGGGCCAGGGCGCTGGCCCAACCCTGGCACTGTGGTTTCCGGGAGCAGCCGGTGGGCACCGGAGGCAGCACAGGAGGTGCCCGCCGGGCTGCCAGGGACAAACAGGAAGCAGATGAAAATAGCTCGGCAGGAAGCTGGGCTGTCAGCAGCCGCGTGGAGGAGAAAACGGAACTGCCATCCCACAGGCTGCTCACTCCCAGTGCCTCCAGCCGTTTGATGTCCCGTCCAGTGTTTTGTCCCTCCAGAACCTCTCTCCACCCAGACCTCAGCCAACCTCCAATCCATGTCATTCCAAAATGCAGATCTGCCCCCACCTGTCCTGCTCTAACACCATCTATGCCTCCCCACGGCCCTCAGGATGCCTTCATCCTCACACACACCTCATACACCCCATGCTGTGGCCCCCACCAATGCATTCTCCATTTCCATGTTTCTCAGCCTGCGCACAGGACATTCCTCTGCCTTTCCCTCCTAGTTGATACCAAACTCCTACACATCCCTCAGAGCCTTAGCTGTCATGGCCACTTCCATACAACCCTCCCTGCAACCCTCTTCTGAGCCTCTCCAAATCCCCCCTTACATCCTTTCTTGACCCCTAAGGGTTAGAGAGATCTGTGTCTGCCTCTGCCTTCCCCCTAGGCCTCAGTGTCCCTGCTGGCTCTCACCGTCACGCAACACACATTCCTTGAGTTTCTCAAGGCCCTCGGCGAAGCGCGCCACGTCGGCCAGCAGGTGGGAGATGTCCTCCACGGCATCAGGGGAGGGGCCCTCTGTAGGCAGCTCGCCTGGGCTGGCGGCTGCCAGGGGGCTTCGGTGGCCCCGGCCCAGTGTCCAGGAGGCTGTACCAGACAGCGGGAAGCCGGCTGCACTGGCATGGCGGCTCAGGCTGGTGGGCCGCTTGAGTGTGCCGGTGGCTTTGATGCCCGAGGACATGGCTGGTGGCTCCAGGCTTGGACCAGGGAACACAGCATCAGCCCCTTCTTTCCTGGGCAGCTCCTTGGGTAGGAGGGGGGAAGCTGGTAAAAGGGGGTGCTCCAGCTTGAGTGGTGCCTCAGTTTCCCCAGAAATGAAATGGGGCCCTGGAGGACCTTCAGCCTCTGACCCCACAGGGGTCAAAGGCCAGAGGTCACAGGGCTGAGATTTGGAGCTGTAGCCCCCCCACCTGTTACCCAACATCCCCTTCCCTAGAGCTTTCACAAACAACGGTCCTGCCCTAACCACAGCCAGGGGCGTGGCCTGTGGGGAGCACGGGGGAGGGGGCACCCCACTTCCTGGTGGGGGTAGGGAGGGCCAGGAGAGGGTCCACAGCCCTTGCGGCCCCCCTCAGGCTCCAGTAGATGTACCTAGTTTCCAGTGAAGACACCTCTGACAATTCCTGTATGCTAAGGGTCCTATAGAACCCTGAGTCTCACAGACACCCCCAGGCCTTGTAGACAGACATCTCCAAGCTTCATAGACACCCCTCGTTCCCGGAGCCCCCAAATTGCCTGAGCCCGCGTCCTGTAGTGCCCAGATCCAACACTGCCCCACTGAAGTACCCTCCCTTCCCACTCCCCAGGCTCCACAACCGGCCCTGGGATGCGGTGGCCGCTCCAAAGCGTCCCTACCATGAGCTGAACTCGGAGGTCGCGGCCTCTCCTCTGTGGCGCCTGCCGTCCAGCCCTGTAGAGGCTGTAGCTGGTCTGGGCCCCCGGCCAGCCCAGCATGGTGCTGTCCGGCCCAGGCCCCTCCTGGCGTCCCTATCCCCCTCGGGCTGGGTGTCAGTCGCTAGTCCCTGCCTGGCTCCCGCAGAGGTTTGACTCACCCCTGAGGGCAGCGGGCTGGGGCTTCCCGCCCGGTTCTTTTTCGAGATAGAAGGGGTTTTCATAAGCTCCCGTTTCTTCCTGGAGAACATGGTGGGGCCGCCTCCGGGTGGCCCGAGGGGCGCCGGCTTCAGTCGGGCAGGCTAGGGGGTCTCAGCGCTGCAGGTCCCTGCGCTGGCAGACTCGGGACCACATCGTCGGCCACCCCCTCCCCAGCTGTCAGGCCCACGTGACAGGCCCGGCCCTCCTTGGCGGGCCCTCCCCCCGGCAGGAAAAGTCTCCGCGAGGCAGCGCAGCAGACTCGCCCCCGACCCCTCCCAGCCTCAGCCTGCAGCTCCGCAGAGTGGGCGCGAAGGTGCGGCTGCAGGCCCCGCCCCCGGTCCCGGCCCCGCCCCCGGCTTCCGCTTTCGGTGAGCTCTGCATCCCTGCGCGTGGGTGTCGGATGAGGTGCCCCTGCCTGGCACTGGCGCCCTCAGCAGGCACCAAGTGGCCAATTGCGGGGACATTGTCCCTCAGACACACGTCCGGTCGTGACTGGGAGTACGCAGACACACGTGCACGATGACACGCAGGGACACGGACTTTCACATGCGCTTAGCTCCGCAGATGACATAGAAGACACTGATCTTCGCACTCAGACCCAGGACACAGACACCACCCCGAAGTCACTTGCCCTAGAGTCTCCCTTTTCCCTGCGGGCATGCCCGGATCCTGACTTCTCTGGTCAACGGCCCTGCAGACCTCAGGGCTCAGCAGGGCCCGGGCAGGGCAGGGCAGGGCGGAGTGGGGTCAGCGCCTAGTGGCGGGCCCTGCAGCCCCACACCAACACTGTCCTCAGTGGAGCGCCCCCCCTCCTACATTCCAGGGACTCGATGGGGTCTTGGGACACACACATGACCCCTCATGAGTGCTGGGCAGTAGGAGGAAGGCACAAAAGCGCTGCTAACATGCCGAGGCCGTGTGGGCGACGAGATCTGGGGCCTCTGGGTGGGTACAGGTCCCAGTCTCCTTCCACCCTCCCCAATGCACCCCAGTGTGAGCCCTCTCCCCCCTCCAGGTCTCCCTCCCTCCCCTCCCCTCTAGAGTCCTACCCCCAATCCAAAAGCCCCAACCCCTCTACTGACCTCAGGTGAAAGGGGTGGGTCTCCCAGACACAAGGCTTGAAGGCCACAGTCCCCTGTACTACATCCAACTCTCGAGGCCCGTGTCCAACCACAAACCCAGCCCAGTAGCCCCTTGAGGACTTTCTGCCCACCGCTCATTGCTCTGAGCGCCGGGGTCAGCGGCTGAGGGCTGGTAGGTGGGCTCCTGGCCAGGCCCAGAGGCTTGTGCTCCAGGCCACGGGGCTCCTCTAAGCCATCGGGGACATTCCTCAGTCCTGACCTCACCCCACTTCGTGGCCAAGCCCTCACAGGTACCGCCCTTAGGCACCAGGCCCAAATGGGCATGCAGGGGCCAAGGAACTGTGACCAGGCTCTAGGAAGCCCCCACTGGCACCATCCAGCTCTCCAGAGGTATTTACAGCTGTTTACCTGGGCACCAGGAATCACCACTGGGCCCACAAACCCACAGGCCCACACTTGGGGTGCAGCTGGCCCTTTCCATACACATGTGCAGACAGCTGCGTGTGGACACGTGTGTAGCCTGGTGCATGGACATACATGCACATCATTTCGCCACCATGCTCCGAGCCAGTATTTTTATTTCCTCTGGGGCAGTGGCCACCCGGGAGCCTGAGTCCTGCCTTTGCCACTCCCAGGGCCTCCCACCAGCCCAGCAGTGGAGGGAGGCTCAGAGCACGGTCTCAGCCATGCTGGGGTCATCCAGGAACCGCCTGGGGCGCTGTGGGCCTGGCACAGGGTCCACGCCCATTCCTGCCTCCTGCTCATTCTGGTCCTCCTCGTCCTTCCCCTGGTCCTTGGACAAGTACAGGAAGACCTGGTGGGCGGGTGGTCCAGAGGGGATAATCAGACCACGGTCCTGTGCCCCATGTCCCCTTCCCAACCGCACACGGGCGCTGCGGTCACCTCCTCCAGCGTGGTCTGGCTCACGGAGAAGTCCTCCACTCCGTGCTCCGCGCGGTGTTCAGCTAGCTCTCCAAAGACGCGCGCCGGGGTGCAGCGCCCTCCCGGCGGCAGCTGGAAGCGCAGGCGGCCACCATGCGCCTCGCGCAGCTCGGCCCCCGGGAACGCCGCTGTCACGAAGGCCGCTGCCGGCTGGGACCGCTCCGCCGGCACCCGCAGGGTCAGCGTGTGGCCGGCCCCGAATCTGGAGCGAGCGGCCAGAGCTGCGGAACCGGGCCTTTCCCGGGTCCCGCCTCACTTCACCCTTCGGCCCCACCTACCCACCTGCTGAGCTCCGCCCAGGAACCCCCTCTTCTTGTCTCCTGGCCACACCTCCACCGAACCAATGACCCTTCCTCTAACCCCGCCCACCCCCTGCTAGACTCTCTGGTAACAGTCCCATACGTGTACCTACTCTAGCCATCACCCCACTTGGCACGTATGGTCACGCCCCTTGCATTCCCTGGCCCCGCCCACATGTCATCTAACCACACCACCCGCATTCCTATGGCTGTGCCCGGCTCACGCCACGCCCACTCACCAAGCCTTCCTCTAACTCCACCCATCGACCCACCCTCACCTCTCCTGGCTCCACCTCCACGCACACCTGGTTACCCCTAAGTCCACGCCCCAGACCCTCGTTCACCTCCCAGACAATCCATGATCCTGGCTCTCTCTCCAGTGGGACCTAAATTCGCCTCGCAAGGCCCCACGTCTGGCCTCCAACCTCATCCTGCCTGTCCCCATACCTGTGCCTTGACGCTTCGGCCTGCTCACCTGCCTTTGAGGTGTTGCACGCTGCCCAGGCAGCGGAACCGCCCATTCACCATGACGGCCAGGCGCGTGCAGAGCGCCTCACACTCTTCCATGCTGTCGGGTGCAGCGCCACAGTCTCAGTGAGGCCTGGGCCACCTGTGCCTGGCACCGCACTGGCCCTGGCCAGGCAGCCAGGGACCCTCACCCTCCAGGCGCAGAGCCCCCTTCTGTTCTGAACGTTTCCGGCTGGGCCCAGACCCGCTTTGTTCCTGGGGCCGGACGTCACCTCCCTGTGTCCCTACACCTTGGGTGCTGGCACCCTGGCCCCACCAGGGTCCTGACCACCCGCTCCGGACGGCCTCTTGCTGGGGCCTGCTCCACCTGTCTCTCCAGAGCCTGGGTCCCATTGACCCATGGCCCTGGGCATGCGGCGCGGGGCCCACCTGTGCGAGGTGAGCACCACTGAGCGGCCCTCCCGCACCAAGGCCAGGAGGCTGTTCCAGAGGAAGCGCCGCGCACTGGGGTCCATGCCTGTGGTCGGCTCGTCCTGGGAAGGAAGGACTGCCATGAGCCCGGCCCGCGCCTCTGTCCCTGGCCCCATCGCATCCCAGGCACCGCCTCCACGCACCAGAAAGACGACGGCTGGGTCCCCAACCAGTGCCACGGCCGTCGTCAGCTTCCGTTTGTTCCCTCCACTGTAGGTGCCCGCAGGCTGGTCCGCGTACCGTGGGAGGCCCAGGCGCGCCAGGCCCGAGCTTGCTGTCTGTGCGGCCGGGACCGCGAGGATGGGCGGGGCCAGCGTGAGCAGGGGCGGGGCCAGAGTGGGGACCCAGAGGGCCAGGGCAAGGATAGGAGGTTGCAGGTGGAGGGTCAGGTGAAACGCGCAGGGCTGCAACCTGGGGGTGGCCAGAGCAAGAAGTGGGCCGTGGACAGCAGCGGGGAAGGTACAAAGCCCTCGGCTGGAAACCGAGACAGAGAGTGGGCGTGGTCCCCGCGGCAGGAGTCGAGGGGGAAGGGGCAAGGTGTAGCCAGAGGGGAGGGTGGGCCATTGCGAGTGTTGGGCTGGGGGGCGGGGCGGGGGGAAGCCAAGGCCGAGAGCGTGGGCTTGGAGGCGTGGCTAAGGAAGGTTGGGGGCGGGCTGGCCCGGGGAGGCCTACGTGTGGGGGCGGGGTGGGCTCACCTGGGACACCTGCGCCTCAGGGACACCCCGCAGGCGCGCGAACAGCTCCAGGTGCTCTCGGCCAGTCAGCAGGTCGAAGACAGCGTCAGACTGAGGGCAGTAGCCCATGCTGCGGCGTGCAGCAGCCGGTTCGTGGGCCATGCTGGGGGTGGGATACATGGGACTCAGAGAACTGGCTAGTCCCTGACCATACTGAAAGCAAACTCAGGGGTCTCAGGGCGCACCCACCCAGGACCACTCTGGTAAGGGACAGAGGTGTCTCATGGCCTGGCCCAGGTGTTGATGTACAGGAGTCTCAGGGACCCCGCTGTTGATGGGCAGTGGGCCCAGTCCATGCACCAGAAGGTGCGGGGTGAAGAACAATGGCTTTTGCACCCACCCTGTCCCCACCTGGAGCCCCCTCACCTGTGACCTGCCAGCACGGCCTCACCCCCACTGGGCAGCATGTCCCCGGTCACCATACGAAATGTGGACGTCTTTCCTGCTCCGTTCACGCCCAGCAGCCCAAAACACTGTGGGTAGGCCCCAAATGGCACTCAGCAAGGCCCCAGGCCCTGTTCCAGCACCGCTGCTTTCTGAGTTTCTGCACGGGGGCTGTGGGCCCCGGGGGAGCCCTGGGCAGATATGGGGGTGTGTGGGCAGGCATAAAGCTTTCGTTCAGCAGGGATCAGTTTTTGGCACACAGGATGTGTTTAATACATCCTGACACACAGTGGGTATCCTATAAAGGTCATACACAGAGGGCATGAGATTTCCAAAGGTTTCCTGGCACACAGTGGGTACCTACTGAACAATGGCACCCAATGAATACTCAGGCTGGCTGCACAGTCAGCCAAAGATGGAGAGGTTGGCTAGAACACAGTAGGTACTTAGCAATTATTCAATTTATGCTAACATGATGTGAATCTGTAGATGTGTACTGTCTGGCTCCTAGCAGGTGGCCAATAAATGGTACACAACAAACTAGTTTGCACATAGTAGGTGCTCAAATGTGAACTGGTACAAAGCAGGTGCCTAATAAATGTCAGCTGTGAGCAAGTGCTTGCTATGGATACAATAGGGGCTCAGTACCATTGGTGCTTGATGCAAGCTGATCAACACAGGTGGTATTTGATACACCTCTTTGGTGAGCACACTGGGTATTCAATAAGCGTTAGCGTGCAGTAGGTGCTTAATGAGGTTTGTAGGCTCAAAATAGGAGCTCAAATATTGGCACCTAGGTGCTCAATAAAAGGTGGTAGATGCATAATAGTTGCTCAGTAAAGGACAGTAGGTACATGTAGGTACTCAATAAAGGGTGGTGGGTATGCAGAAGGTGCTCAGTAAATGACAGTGGGGCATGCAGTTGGGCACTCTCTCACTGCCCTGGCACCAGACCTCCACCCTGGACTCACCTCACCAGACGGGATCCCCAGACATAGGCGATCAACAGCTGGTATCCTCTGCCCATGGTATACCTGGGAGGGATTCAGCTCCCTGAGAAAGGTGGGTGGGCCAGTGGGAGCCCCTACCCAACACTATACCCAGCCACATCTACCTTGGTCAAGTCCTTCAGCACCAACACGTCACCCTGGGTGGCCCCTTGGACCACCCGCTCCCGCTCATGGGCCACATCCTCATCTTCTTCTCCCAGGGGTGGCAGTGACCTCAGCTTGGGTCTGGGGACAGAGACATGAGTGGGCCCAAAGTAGGTCCTTGGCCCCTGACACCCTCCACTTGGTCCTCACTGACCCTGGCCAGAGATGGTTGCGGTGCTGCAGCAGGAGAGTGAAGAGGAGGAAGAGGGGTCCCTGTACCGCCATGGCCAAGAGGTTCTTGCCAACCACCTCCCAGCGCAGGGGTGACTGGAATTGCCTGTCTCCTGTGGGGACAGGAAGGAGGGATTGGGTCCTTTAAAAGGCTTGGTTTCTGGCCCCCTCTCCATCCAGGTCACCAGGAGTCTTAAGGGAAAGGAACAAGAATTAGGCCACTCAACTGGAGTCTAATTGGCATGGAAAACAGAGGTATTACCACTTCCATTATTTACAGAC
This sequence comes from Lepilemur ruficaudatus, assembly GCA_963574885.1. NCBI lineage: Eukaryota > Metazoa > Chordata > Mammalia > Primates > Lepilemuridae > Lepilemur > Lepilemur ruficaudatus. The sequence continues at coordinate 46,067 of CAUYRT010010062.1, forward strand.
TTAGATCTCTCATGATGTGACCCAAGATAGAATTAGCTTTTATGGCTGCTTTATTGTACCTCTAACATGGCTCAACCTTGGGGCCACCTAAAACTCCTGGTTCTCTCCTTGGTGGCTGTTTGTCTCCACCCTGTATAATTGACTCTAGGTCAGTACTTCCAAGGGCGCTATCTGCAGCCACTGTCCCACCCAAGAGGAAGTTCTCACCCAAGCGCTCAAAGGCATCAGCCATGGCCTGATTCCGCACCATGTCGATGAGCCCTCGGCCCAGGCAGAAGTGGGGGAAGATAAGGAAAACCCGTTTCAAGATCCGGCTCACCTCCTGCAGCTTCTGCTCAATGGCAGAAAGAGGGAGGTGGGTCAGGGGCTGAGGCCAATACCCCAACCCAGCCTGAGCCCCAGCCTCCAGCGCCCCACCTGGTCAGAGAAGAGTTCAAGCACAAAGGTGGCCATGCTGCCATTGATGCCAATAAAGAGGTTGATGCAGGTGAGCACCACATAGGCTGTGCTGGGCACGGAGAAGAAGAAGGAGGCTGGGTACATGAGTGGTGTGATGGACCAGCTGAGGGGACAATAAGAGTCATTGGAGTAACTACTCGGACTGAGCAACCCTGAGAGAAATACAGATATCCCTTCTCATCTTCTGTGCCTTAGGTCTCTATTAATGTGAATCAGCACAAGATGAGCTTTTAAGGCCACCTCGGCATACCACTAAATTAGATCCCAAATGGGGTCACCTCAGACTTCCATATCCTCTCCTTGGGAGCTGCTGTGGTATCCTATCTCCCTCAACAGCATTTGGCAGGAGTGGAAGCAGGAAGACAGGCCCTGAGGGACTAGGGGCCTCACCCGTACAGTAGTAGCAATAGCAGGAGAGCAGGCAGGTTGGCAGGGGCCACGTATGCCTTCTGCTGGAAGGCCAGAAAAATGAGCACCACGATGCATGCCGGCACCAAGTAGTTACACTGCATTAGAGATGGCAGTTACCCTCATCAATGTGAAAGGGCAGGGCCTGCCGCCCTCAGCCCTGTGCCCCACCCTGACCTCCTTGCTTTTTGGGTAGGAGGGCATGATGTCTCCCACAGTCCCCAAGACCTCACCCAAGCTGTCTTGGACAAGCCTCTGCCCCGAAGGGGCCAGAAGGGTCAGTGGCAAGCAATAGCTAGGCTCCCACCCTTCCAGGAAGCCCTCACACCATGTCCCAGAGAAAGTTGCTGAGCCAGTAGAGGGTGGGGGGCAGACCCCCCATGAGTTGCAGGTGTTTGGCTTGGGTGACACGCTCCTCGATGAGGACAAGGGTGAAGCTGGCTGGGATGAAGGACATGGCAAAGACCACACAGATGGAGACTAGGATATCCACGGACGAGGCCATCCTGGAGGTGAGGGCACGAGGGCCATTGTAGGGTGAGGGTACGTGGGCTGCTGAGGGCAGAGCTGAACATTCAAAGGTCTACAGGGCTGGGCACTCGTGGGGGAGATAGCGCAGGTCATTTAGGGATGGGGGTGGCAAATCCAGCTCCCACCACTCAAAACAACAGAGACTGAGTCAGGGGAGGGCACACGGGGCCAAAGGACTCACAGTGTGACCTCAGACAGCTGCTGCTTGGTGAGGTTCAAGGGGTGGTTGAACGTGGTGATGCTGTGGGCACGGCTGGCAGGGCCTGGAGGCAGGTGGGCACGTAGGAGTGCGTTGTTGGCTCGGTTGACAAAGGCCACCATAGAGTGCCAGCCTTTGTTGTTGAACCAGACCTGGGGTGGGGGGAGGTCAGGGCTGCAGGGTCAGGGCGACAGGGCTGGACCTTGCTCTGACCGGCTGCCCGCCTGCCACTCCCGGTTCCCACCTTGAGGCTGTCCCGAGCATCCAGGCCATGAGCCCATGCTGTGAGGTTGTTCAGGACACGTGCAAGGGCCCCTTCAGGTAGGGGGCTCAGCAGTGCCCGCAGCTCCTCCACGGAGCGGCCCACCTCGTGTCCTGAGGGCAGGCCTGGGTCTCGGCCACCCAGTGAGAAACCACCATACCTGTGGCACCGGGCGGGCAGGGAGGAGGCAGCTGAAGGCCAGGGATGGGGGACCCGGGAGAGCTTCCTGTGGGCAGGCAGAGGGTGGGAATGGAACCGGGGCAGGGGACCCCAAGCCAGGCCCTCCTCACCTGACCTCGTTCACCCACTTCTTAGTCTTCAGGCTGCGGGAGAGAGACACAGAGACAGGCAGAGACAGAGAGACAGGGATGGAGGGAGAGATGGGGAGAGGTGCCCCAGAGACAAACAACAGGAGGTGAGGCATGGAGAGCCCTCGAAAGGCCACCAGGCTGGATGTCTACCCCACCTCCTTGCGGACTAGACCAGCCCCCCCCAAGCCCAGTGGAGGACCATGCTACGGCCCGGCAAACTGAGCCCCAGGGCAGCAGCTCACCCCTGGTGCACCAGGCGTGGGTAGGTCTTGACCAGGAAGTCGGACAGGTTCCGGCCCGTCAAGTTCTGTACCACTTCCCCTGAGCTGGTCACTGCCTGGGGCGGAGGGGGTCCCCCGGCAGCCACAGGGCAGTCAGGCAGCAGGCGGCGGACGCCAGGCCGGCTACACTGGCAAGCCGGGGATGGAGACTCTGGGGTCCAGTTTCCACTGGCCAAGACCTTGGCCACGCTGGCAGGAACTTCGGGCACCGAGAAGCGGCAGGGGAGAGGCTCTGCGCACTTGAGGGCCCTGTGAGATGGAGGCGCATGGCTGTGGGCACCCAGCTTCTGGGGGCTCCCTGAAACATGGGGGCTCCCAGCCCCTAGGTGGGCACAGGGGATGTTTCAGGCATCCCCTGAGGCCCACTGGCCAGAGCCCAGATGGGGAACCCGAGGCCAGAGAGGGGCAAGGTGCGGGCAGGTGGGCCCTCACCCGTGGGAGCTATTGTGCAGGGGTGGCTCCTCCAGTCCTGCCTCCCCCAGCAGCACTGTGAGCAGGTGGGCTCGTGCAGGGTCCCCAGGTGCGTCCTCACTGTGCAGGGGGAGGTGTGGGGTCAGGGCTGTGCCCACAGGTGCCCAGCCCTCCTGCCACCAGCCCCTTTCCTCTGCACCCACCTGAAGAAGGACACCTGGGCACCATACATGGTGGGACTGAGCCGCAGGGCCGGATAGTGCCCGAAAGGAGGTACGACGAGGCTGAACACCAGGGCCAGGCCCACAAAGAGGGCAGGGAGCACAATCTGGGGAACAGGCCCATTACCTGCTGCATCCACCCACTCTCCAGGTATGCTTGCACTCATCCCTGTTCCTGCTCTAGAACCATCCATGGCTCCCCAGTGCCCTCAATCACTGTGGTCAGGCTTGGGGACACACCACATGGGCTTAAATGGTTGAATTAGGCCACTGCGTGCATGGCCAGGGTGGAGAACAGGCACTCAGGGACTCCCAAGCGCCACCCTCTGGTGCCGAGCCCCCTCACCTGTGCGAATAGGCCACGGCGGCTACGGCGGGCAAGCAGGAAGCGCTTGAGGAGCAGGGCCTGGAGCTGTTGGCAAGTCAGCGCCCAGCCCTGCACCCGGCCTACGGCATCTGTTCCAGAGCCCTTCAGGGCCTGGGTCTCTGGCATCGAGCCAGCTGTGAGGGATGGGAGGGTCAGTGCTTGTGCCACGGGAGAAGGGTTCTCGGGGCCATGGGTTGGGGCAGGGACTCACCCGGCTCCCCGTTCTCCAAGGCCAACTCCTCTGGTGGCATGTTGAGCCACATGGTGGTGCCTGGGGCAGCAGTGCCCATGCGCCGGTGCTGCTCACTGCTGCCATCTGTGGGGCCATCAGGGTCAGGGTTAACATTTAGCCTGGGGTCAGGGCCCACGTCAAGGGTTATGGACAGGGTGGGGTGGGGTGGGGTTTAAGGAATCAGGGACAGAAGTCAAGACTATGCCTTGGGCCGGATTCGGCCAAGGATTGGGACTTGGCCTTGGTTCAGGTCCAACTGGGGACAACGATCAAGGAGCTGCAGCCGCACCCTCTGCCTTTGTGTCCACCGCATGGTCCTCTACCACCTTCAGGAAGATCTGAGACAAAGCAGGGGGCTCAGAGGCTAGGCATCCCAGGAGGGAACTCAAGAGCCCCCAACCCCTTAGCCACCATGGGTCCTGCAGGCCTCCCCAGGAGACTTGTAAGCCTCCAGGTCTCTTCCTGTGCCATGCCTCCTCCCTGGAATGCTCTCGATAAAGAAACTCCTATTCATCCTTCAAAATCCCACCTCCTCTAGGCAGCCCTCCTCCTGGCCCTGCAACCACCACCCAGCCCCACACCTCCTCGAGGCTGGTGTCCGAGATTCTGTAGCCCGCAAGCTGCAGCTCCCCCAGCCGGCCGTCCAGCTCCCGGAAGAGCTCAACAAAGCTGCCGTCGAGGGCACCCACGTAGGGCAGCACCAGCAACAACTCGTGTGGCAGCTCCTCCACCAGCCGGGCCCCGGGCACCCAGCGCTGCACTAGAGCCAGCAGCTGGGGTGCACCTGGGTGAACAGAGCGGGGTTCAGAGGCCCTTGCAGACCTGGGAGCCCCAGGTCCTGCCCTGCCCTTCCCATCCCAGTCTCCCTGGGGAAGCGGCCTGGGTGACCCATGAGGGAACTGTCCCTATAAGCAGAAGTCAGGGGTAGGAACTTGAGGGAGGGATTGACCAGGGGTAGAGGTCAGAGGTAGGCTTGTCTCTGGGCTCAGCCCAGGGTTGGGGTTCAGGGGTCTAGTCTGGGGTTCTGATGCCCTTTTGTCCTGAGTTAAGCCACCACCACCCCACTTCCCCCTCCCTTGGGGTCTGCCACCTGCCCTCACCAGCTGGACTGCCAGTTTTCCTTTCCCGCCTGGCATGCATGGTGTCATCCCAGTCGGTGTCACCCTGCAGGCAAAGAGGCACTGACTGGCTTGGCCATCGGGCTGGACAGAGCCTCAGGGGTCAGGGGTCAGAAGGCCAGCTCTCACCTTCCCACTCGTGGTCAGGGGCGGGGAAACCTTCACCAGCGTCAAGTAGTAGCCGGAGCCCAAGTGATGACGCAGGAAGAGTGGGGAACCACAGCAGCACAGGCGGCCACCTGCCACCACTGCCACGCGATCTCCCAGGAGCTCGGCCTCATCCAGGTGGTGGGTGGAGAGGATCAGTGTGCGACCTGGGGATGGGGACCACAAGGTCTTTGCCCAAGCTTTGGCCTTTGCCAGGAGTTGCCTGCCTCATGTAGCACACTCCTACTCATCCCTCAAAACCCCATCCCTAGCACCTCCTTGTCAGAAAACTTTTCTGGCCCCTCAAGAAGAATCCAGGGGAACCTCCAACTTTTACCTTTGCGATATTTGAGCAGCAGATCCCAAATGCTGCGGCGGGAAGCGGGGTCCACACCAGCTGTAGGCTCGTCCAGGATTACAACGTGAGAGCCCCCCACAAAGGCGATGGCCACAGACAGCTTCCGCTGCATCCCACCTGGATGGGGCCAGGGGTGGAGCATCTCAGCGTGACCTGTCCAGCCTTGGCAGGACTGCCTACCCACATGGACCTCAGTACCTGGCTTCTCCTGGGCCCCTTAGATATGTCCCCTGGCTTCCTGCCACCCTTGGGATAAATTCCCAGCTCCCTCCCCTGTGAAGGTGATTTCCCTGGAGGGTGGGCTCACCGGAGAGGTGGCGAGTCTGCACATACTGCTTGGGGACCAGCCCCACATCCTGCAGGAGATGGTCCTGCTCAGGGCCCACAGCAGCCACACTCAGACCCTTCAACCGCCCGTAGAACCAGACGTGCTCGCCCACGGTCAGCCTGTGGCCACAGGTGCAAAGTAGAGTGGCCAATGTGGCAGGCAGGGGCCTAGGAGCCACCCCGCCCCTTCCCGCCACTGCACCCCAGGCCTGCCAAGACGCACATGTCAAACAGCACATTGTACTGGGGACAGACGCCCAGGTGGGGCCGGATGGCAGCCATGCTGGACTGGACGTCATGGCCCAGGACGAAGGCGGAGCCACCGCTGGGTGGGAAGAGACCACTCAGGATGGACCTGGGGATACAAGGGTCTCAGAGCAGCCCCCTTCATTGAGAGAAGGGACACCAACACTTACAGAGCACCTATTGTATGCCTAGTCCAATGGGGTGTTATGTTTCCATTTTATGGGGAAGGGAAACTGAGACTCAGAGAAAATACTTATTGCCTGCCCCTTGTGTGGACTGCGGGTCCCGCCCCCAGATGCCTTTCCCATTGAACGGATGGGGAAGCTGAAGCCCCAGGGAGCGGAGGGTTGGGAGGGTCCAGCCGCTCACAGTGTGGTCGTCTTGCCGGCCCCATTGTGACCCAGGAAGGCCGTGATGTGTCCCTGGTAGAAGTCCAGACTGAGTCCACGCAGGGCTGGCTGCGTGCTGCCAGGAAAGCGCTTCTCCAGGCCGCGAATGGAGACTCCAGGACTGAGGCCGGGTGGCGCCTCTTCCACCAGCACTGAGGAGAGAGGAGGGTGCAGCGCAGTCTCAGCTGCGGAGCCCTGGGGGTCCGCGGGAGCTGGGAGTCGGTTAGAGCTGGTCTGTGGGATCAGGGACCTGTCAGGCTGGGGTCTATAGGGGTTAGGGGGCCCCAGCGGACTGCAGTGTGTTCAGGGCCTGAGGACCTGGGGATGTCCTGGGGACTGGAATCTGTAGAATCTCGTTTTGGGGAACACTGGGAGTTCCAAGTGGGAAGCGGCTGTTAAGCTACATCAGGCCTCTCACCCTTTGGGTCCTGCGGGACAGGGGAAGGGGCGGGACCCTTGGGGGTCCGGGGCCCACACCAGTAGCTCCTCCGAAAGGGAAAATTCCACGGTTCAGGGATCCCATACTGGCCTGGGAGGAAAGGCGCGCTCAGTTATCCTTGAGCCCATCTCAACCAAGGGTTACTGGCTTCAGGGCGCACACCTGGAATCAGGCATCCAGGTAGGAGGCGGCCCGGAACCCCCGCCCAACTGCCCAGGCCCCGCCCCTCACATGCGCGCATGTGCCAGGAAGCCCCACCCCTTCACCAGGGAACCAGCCTCCAGGTGCCAAATGGCCCGGAACCCCTCCCCCTACGGCCCACCTGGGCACACAGCCTCCAGGTACCAGATGGTGAGGCCGTAGAGCGCGGCGTCCAGCAGCAGAAGGCCCGAGACTTGGGCCAGGCTGAAGACGTCTGCCGTGGGCCCGGTGCCCACGTTGTGCCACTGCGCGCCCTCACCCTGCTCCTCCAGCAGTGCCAGGCTCTCGCAGCCGAAGCCGAAAGCCACTGGCGACAGCAGGCTCTGTGGGCGGGAGTGGGCGGGTCAGCCACTGGCTGCGGCCTGGGGCGTCCCTCACCAGGCTCCACCTGACCCTCACCGCAGCCACGCGGCCGCCCGCGGGCAGCTGGTCCCTCCAGGCCACGCACAGCACGTAGGGCAGGTAGAGCGTGAAGTAGGCCAGGCCGCCGCAGGCCGCTGCCAGGTTGGCACGGGAAAAGAAGGCGCTCAGTAAGAAGCTCTGGACCACCGTGGCCACCGCGAAGGCCGCCAAGAACAGGAAGACCACGACCGGATGGCTGTAGGGGAGGATGTCCCCCAGCTGCGGAGGCAAGGGGAGCTCAGGGTCGGGCGCTTGGATTGGCCCCACCTTTCCCTCCTGCAGATTACTCCCTGCATACCCATTACGCAGCCAGAAAGGCCGAGGGGCACCCACCTTGAGCACCAACACCAGCAGCGCGGCGCTGAGAAGAAAGGGCCCCAGGCAGCTGAGGAACCAGCCCAGCCACAGCACGGCGCGGCTGAGCCCCATGGCACGCATGGTGTCACGCAGCCGCGTCTCCTTCTCGCGCACCACGGCCTTCACCGTCAGCGCCACCGAGTAGATCCAGGCCAGCGTCAGGAAGAGCGGCAGCGACCGGCTCAGCACGCGCAGAAACCTGGACGGTGGACAGCTGGGGTGGAGGCTGGAGACCCTGCGCACGACCCCCATCTAACTGGACCGCTGGTGTCCCGGGATCTTAAGGCTCAGCCGGTTACGGAAATTCGCTTCCCTCCTCCTAGGACTCCTGGTCCAGACTCGGGGTTCCAGCTGCCAGCGCAGGCCAGTCTGCGCCTGGAGACCCCAGACTCTAGGGGACCCCTGCTCTCCGTCACACGGAGTGGTCCCCCTAAACCAGCAAGTGGTTCGCAGCCTTGACCGCACAAGTGTTCCAAGCAGAGCCCGGACCCCATCCTAAGACCCGGGACCTGCCGCTGGGGGAAGGATTGGGGAGGGGGCTCACGCGTCGTCTACGTAGCACGGGTAGGGCATTTGCTGCAGGTAGAGGCCGGCGCGGGGGGCGGCACCGCTGAGCACGCGGACGGCTGCACGCTCCAGCAGGTCCTGCAGGTACACGAAGCCGCCCCACACGTAGCGCAGGTCGGTCAGGGGGTCCGCGGCCGGGCCTGGGTCCCAAAACCTGCGAGAGTGGCACGGTGGTCGGCTGCAGGGAAGGACTGGAAACTCTCCCAGCCCTAGCTCTGTCTTTATCCTGCGGGGTCAATTACAGGCTCGGCCCCGCCCTCCACGTCCTCGGACGCACACACACAACCTGCACCTGTGTCCTGTGCCCTTGGCCCCGCCTCTCAATAGGGTCCTCTTGTCACGAACCCCAATTGGTCTAAGGAACCCTGGGCTCCGCCTACCACTCCTCACCTGCCCAGGTTCCGTCTATCACGGTCTCCCATTGGCTGAGTGCTTCAAGGCCCCGCCCATTAGCCTTGCCCCCAGCCCCGTCCCCACCTGTCCCTGATCTTATTGGTCCTGGTGACAACGTCAATGTCCATGCGGATCTTGATGCTCAAGTGGCCGGGGCCGGGACCTGGGCCTGGGGCTGGGTTCTCTGCGGGGTCCGGAGGGTCCTCGGGCCCCAAGAAGACGACGCCGGCCCAGAAGCGGCGCTCCGCGAGCAGCTGCAGGGCCCGCGACACCAGAGCCTCCTCCGAGGGCGCTGCCTCCAGCTTGTCCAGGGACACGCACTGCGGGGCGGGCGCGTGAGTCGGAGGCGCTGGGGTCTGCCCGCCCCTCGGACCCTTTTTCTCCCGGGATCTCGGGGCCCTTCCTCCCCCTCAGACCTCAAGGAAGCCCAGGTGTCTCCATGCTCAGGCTCTCCCTGGCACAGGGCTCCCCTCCCTCCTCGGAACACCAGCTTGGGCCCTGCTTCCAACCTCAGACAGAGGTCCCCAGCTACATAGCCCCTTCACCTCCATCAAATGGCCCAGCATGGCCACCAGGCGCCCCACGTCGGCATGGGCGTCCCTCCAGCTGTAGCCGCCATGGCCAGGGTCCAGAAAGGTTCGAAGGGCCTCCCCGCGGTCCGGGCCTCCAGGGGCTGGCTGCCTCCTCCCTTTGTCCTGCACTTGCAGGAGCCTCTTGGGGGTGGCAGGTGAAGGTGGGGGTCAGCATCTTTTCCTCCTTCCCATCCACCGGGACAGGACCCCCCCCAACCCCAAGCCAGCCCCCATCCTGGCCCCACCTCACCTGCAGCACCGCCACATTTGCACTGTTGTTCATGAAGGTGAAGATCTGGGGTCCCAGCACGCCCCAGGCCTCCTGGACATCCTTCAGTAGAGCCAGCTCCTCAAAGGTCCGGTTCACCTGCAGGAAGGTGGGCAACAAGGTCAACCCAGGCCCTGCTCATTCATGACCTTCATTCAGTCTTTTGAGTACCCCTGCATACCTCCTCTGAGCCTTTGCACGTGCCGGGCCCTTTGCTGTCTGGCAGACTTCTGTAAAACTCAGCTTCTGGGGCCCTCTCACCTGGCCTTGACCCACCTGGGCTGAGGGTGTCGTGTGGGCTCTGGCCAGCCCCCTCCCCACCCCAGCAACGCAGCCGTCCTCACCTCTGCCATGAGCTGCCTGGTGAAAGGTGTGTCAGGTGCAAACAGCAGTTTCCCCAGGAGCAGTGGCTTCACGTGTCTCCATAGCAGGCGGGACAGTGGGTGGTCCCCCAGGGTTCCAATCAGCTCAGAGCAGGCGGGGCCTGGGGTGGGGGAGCCATGAGGCCCCGCCCCCATGCCCCCCAATCCCACTTCCCAGATGGGGAAACCAAGGCCAGTCACTCACTCAGGCTGTTGTCGGGCAGGGCCGATGCTGGCTCCGGTCCCACCAATTCCCGAATGTCACTAGCCTCGTACCAGTTGAGAGAGGGGCCCCCTGGGCTGCTGGGCCCCCTGACACTGCAGAGGGCTTCTGACACTAACTCCAGGGGGCCACCTGTCCCTTGTGGTCTCCGCAGCAGTGTCCGAAGCTCCGCCAGGCTGGGCAGTGCCAGAAGCTAGAGAGAGGCCACCAGAGAGCGTGAGTGACCCGGCTGGACGATCCTACCTGCAACCCTTTTTTTGAGACAGTCTTGCTCTGTCGCCCAAGCTGGAGTGCAGTGGCATCATCATAGCTCACTGCAACCTCAGATTCCTGGGCTCAAGCCATCCCCCTACCTCAGCCTCCCAAGTAGCTGGGACTACAGGCTCGCGCAACGATGCCAGGCTAATTTTTCTATTTTTAGTAGAGACTAATTTATCTATTTTTTTAAGTAGAGATGGAGTCTCACTCTTGCTCAGCCTGCTGTCGAACTCTTGAGCTCAAGCGATCCTCCCACCACCGCCTCCCAGAGTGCTGGGATTACAGGCGTGAGCCACCATGCCCGGCCCCACCTCCAATCCTTCACCTTAAGCCAGGTGGGCACCCTGTCAGGAGCACCCTGAAAACCTGCCCAAGGGAAGTGCCCGGGGCTGCCCTATCACTGCCTCACCCAGGCAGCCTGCCCTTATTGCTTTCTGGTGGGGTCGAGGATGGGTAGCACCTCTTACCTCCTGGGCCAGGTCCTCAGCTGCCTCCACAAAGCTGCCCAGGGATTCCTGGGCTTGGCTTAGTGCAGACCCCAGGGATTCCTGGGGAGAAAGAATGGGACAAAAGTGACAATGACCTTGATTGAGAGCTCACTAGGAGTCACTCTGCCCATTTCCCAGGTGGCTCACGCTATCACTGCCCCCATTTTGCAAATAGGAAAACTGAGGCTCTGAGAGGCACATGGACTCGTACAAGATCTCACGGACTGCAGTCTTCATTACCAGGCCAGACCCAGGCTGTCCGGGCACAGACAGGTGCCATGGGCAGCCCAAGCAAAGCCCTAGAGGCTGGAGTCAGAGGTCAAGGGAGGGGAGGCAGCTGGCGCAGATGGGACAGTGCCGGGATCTCCTGTGAGCAGCATCCCAGAGAGTCAGCCTGGTCCCACCCCTCCTCACCCGGCTCTGCCTCACCCCCTGCAGCAGCGACGCCAGCAGCTCAGTGGGCAGGGAAGGTTGCTCCTGGGTCGGGTTGCTCTGTCGAGGCCAGGCTGAGGGAGGAATTCGAGAAGGCACAAGATTAGACACCCCCACCTTAGCCTGAGACGCCTCACCCACTCCCTGTGCCCATTTCAAAGCCGGAGAGTCGAGGCTCAGAGCTCAGTCTTGCCAGGGGACCCTGCCTCACTCACCTGCGCTGTGTGTGGTCCTCAGCATGGGCATCACCTTCCTCAGGCCAGCCAGCATCCTGTGGGCACTGGGGCCCCCCAGCACGGTGCGGGCATCAGCTAGGAGCCGGGAGACCCTGGGGACAGAGGGAGGGCAGGAGGCGGGGTTCCAGGGGGCACTGCCACACCCCAAGCCTGCAGGGCCTGCACCCACTGCATCTGCTCACAGGGAGTCATTGAAGTTGTTGAGGAGCCCAGCCTCCTCGCCCGGCGTTGGGTGCAGGAAGCAGGTGTTGTTCACATTGCAGATGAGGCCCTGGAGCCAGGGCATGGTGCCCGCAGACGGCAGAGGCTTGTTGGGGAAGTGGCCTGTGGAGAGAGGAACCCCCACGGTCTGACCACCCCCATGGCTTGCACACCTCCAGCGACAGGAAGTTAGCTCACACTCAGCACCGCCCACTGGGGGTCCCTGTGCACAGGCTGACCCATCTGCCTCCCCCTAAGGGAGCTTACATTCATGGTGCTCCAACGGGGGGTGGGAGTGGCGCACTGCCACCAGGATGAGGAAGAGAAAGAGAGGCCACAACAACTCGACCAGGAGCTGGAGCTAGCGGGGAGAACAGACAGGAGATGGTGGGGGACAGCGGTGGGGGGAGGTGCCAGCCGGTCCCGCCCCGCCCTGGCCTGGCATTACCGGCTGTCTACGGCGATATGTGAAATTCTTCCAGAGCAGTAACATCAGCTGTGTCCAGAAGGCCATGGTGGAACTGGATAGAGAACAAGGCAGAGAGGCTGAAGACATGCTGGGTGGCTGTGGGCAACTGCCTGCCCCTCTCTGAACCTCATTCCTTTATCCCACTGTGCAGGGTTCCTGGAAGCTCTGATTAGAGCGAGGCAGACGGGTGGGTGGAGTAAGCCAAGGGGAACCCTGCCCAATCTGCCCCTGCCAGGACTCCCTCCCTGCAGGCTGGGGTCTGGAAGGTCTGGAATGCTGGCCTCTAATCCTGGGGGGGGGGGGGGCGGAGCCTTGGCTTAACACCTTGTCATTAAGCTCCACCCTCAGCCCCACCTGGGGGCCTCTTCCAAGTCCTGGCCCCACAGCCTCATCCCTGACCCCTGGAAAGGGTCCTGTCCCCCTCATTGTTCCCCAGAGATAACAGCAACAGACATGTCACACGCCTGGCTGGAAGTGCTACACCACCCCCCCCCTTATGGGAGTGGGGACTGAGGTCCAGAAAAGCAAGCCCAGGGAGACAGGCGGCCACCGGGCAGGAAGCAGCCCCCCCAGCTCTGCCCACCACTCTGTCACTAATGGCTCATAAGGACAGCAAGACCCAGGAGAAGGGGCAGGGATAGAAGCTCCTGGCATCAGCAATTCCTGATCTCGGCTTTTCCTTGGCACAGATGGGGAAACTGAGGCTGCCAGGGGGGCAGGAAGTTGCTGAAGGTCGTCCACCCAGGGCGGAACCAGGACCTAGGACCCTGACCCCCACGCCGGGACTCTTTCCTTTACATCGGGTGGGATTTAGGATATGCGGGAACTGCCTCAGTTTTCCCATTTGTAAAATGGGGGCGGGGGGTTGGAGGGGTACTAACGGGGAGAGGGGCTGCAGGTGTATGTTGCCAAAGGCCCCCCCAAGGGATTTAGGCGTCTGGCTACTTGAGAATTAGGGTTCAGCTCAGCTGACCCCAACACTCACCCCGAGGAAGGTAAGGGCGGGTGAGGTTCTTGACCCCTAGTTCCCGGGAGCTCGCTTCCCTCCCACCCTCTACCCTGCATTCCCCAGTCTCGGGCCTTCCTCCCTGTCCGGGTCCCTCTCACCATTCCGGGACCCCACCCAGCTCTTGTCGTCTTCCCAACGCCCGACAGCGGCCAGGGAGCGTGGCCCCTTTAAGAGGAACCCTGCGGCGGGCGCGGTGCCCCTGGGCTGCGGACGAGCCCCAGCATCCCTGCGCACTGGCTGCGCCCGGCCCCGGCCCCGCCCCGGCCCGCTGCTATTGGCCGCCGTACCCGCCACTCACCCGCCGGTCCCGCCGGAGACGCGGGAACCGAGGGAGGAGGTGGGATCACAGTAGGGCCGCGCGGAGCCGGGTTTCTTAAAGGGACCGCGCGCCTCTTGCTGCATCACGGGATGACGGTGTGCCCGGCTGGTCCCCAGCAGACCCGCCTCCGGGCACGAGGCTAGACCATCCTTGGGGAGCCAGGCCGTGTTCCTACTGCACAGCCGCCTGCAACATTGTTCCCCACTGTCCCTGGGGCAGCCTTGCTCTCAGACACCGGGACTCTATTTGTCCATCCATAGAATGGGGGTTTGACCGGAGTCATAGTTCGTTTGCCCCTCCACAAACATTCCTTGGTCCCCAGGGCGGGCAAGGCGATGACAGAGAGCAGAGGGGCCCCCAACGTTCTAAGACTAGAGTCTTGGATCATAATGGCAACCCCACTAATGCTTCGGGCCTGGGGACACTTCAGGCCATGGAAGTGAGGATGAAAGGAAAGTGTGTGGACCCACAGCTTTGACAGTGCGGGAAGAGCAAGACATGTGGGGATGAAGGAGGTGGGGCTTTGAGGGTGAGTAGGAGTTTGTCAGGGAGGGAACTCCAGGCTGAGAGACAGGCACAAGCAAAGGCCTGGAGGTTTGGCGGTGGAGCCAGGGCTGATTGGGCTGGGGACTCCCCCTTCCTTTCTAACTGGTGGGAGCCCAGCCTCCTCCCTTAACCCTGGTCCTGGCCAAGGAAATCACTCCTTCAACCCAGACTCACGCCGGGCCTCAGCTTCTCCCTCTCCCAAGGCAGCTGTGGACATTTCTCCTTGCCCCCACCCCTTATCCCGCAGGGCCCCAGAAAAGACCAAAGCAAAACAGCCCCCTCTCTGCCCCCACGGTTAAGTTCCACTATAGCTCTCAGACATTTCTTTTCCTAAAAACAGAGGTTTTTATTGTTCTTGGTCCACAGTCCAGATTTCACATTATCTCATAGTCCCAGGCCCGGAGAGGGAGCCCCCGTGCCGTACTGGCAGGCGAGACACAGGGTAGAAAGGGGAGAAGGGAGCTGGGGGCTCTTTAAAACCTACCGGGGGGCCGAGGGCCGGGTGCGGTGGCTCAGGTCTGTAATCCTAGCACGCTGGGAGGCCCAGGCAGGTGCCTCTACTAAAAATAGAAAAATTAGCCAGGCGTGCGCAGTGGCTGGCGCCTGCGGTCCCAGCTGCTCCAGAGGCTGAGGCAGGAGGATGGCTTGAGCCCAGGAGTTGAAGGTTGCAGTGAGCTACGATGATGCCACTGCGCTACACCCAGGGTGAGAGTGAGATTCTGTCTCAAAAAAAACCAAAAAAACAAAACCCTAATGAGGCTGCACAGTGGGTGGGGGCAGGAGTTTGAGGAGGGAGTCTGACTTTGCCTTAATCACTTAGAACTCCATTGCTGTGCACGAGCCTCAGTTTCCCCACAGGATCCCTGGGCCAGCTCAGGGTTGTTGGCCTGAGGGTCCTAAGGAAATCCAGTTGCTCAGGATCCTAAAATAATTTAGGACTGTGGCCTGGCTGCTTCCCAGGGGATCAACTTCCCAGCACCTCTCCACCATCCCCACCTCATTCACTTGGGGAAAAAAATACTTTTCTTTAGTTAAAACTTCCTGAAACTTCTGTGGGTACAGAAACCACAAACTGATTGGTAGACAAAAGGGAAGAGGAGTTGAAACCGGAAACCATCTGGGGACCAGTTTCCCTCGCTGTGCAGGTCTCTCCTGCCCCACACAGCTCAGCTCAGCCTGGCTCAGCCGGCCACCTGCCTGTCCCCAGCAGGGACCACCCCTACCCCCACCCGCATCTGGATGCAGCCCCTTTGCCCTCAGCCTGGTGGCTCAGTCCTGCAAGGTAGGTGGGATTTGCCGCCTGATCCCACCCAGTCGCCCACAGACCCTCGGTTGGCAGCACTGAACATATTAAAAAAGAAAAAAAACACAGAAAAACCCAAAACCCAGATAGGATGATGATGTGGGGAGATAGCATGCATGGTGGCTCAGTAGCCGGCCTCCTCCTGGTAGTAGGGGGGATACTCCGGGGCTTCCCCAGGGCCTGAGCAGTCGCTGGCACCTGGTGGGGCCCCATCAGCCACCGGGCCTTGTGGGCAGTACTTGGGATCATATATCTGCCGGCCCAGGCCAAAGACCTGGCCACTCTGGTTGGCACCCTGCGTGTAGCCCATCTGCAGGGACATGGAGGAATTATCACACTTGTCGGTCCCTAGCTTGGTGTCATAGATGTGCCGTCGGGTCCCAGGAGCTGTCATGCCCACCTGGAGAGGGAGGGGAGAGTGTTGTCAGACTGGACAGAAGAAGGGACGTTTCCTGAATTCCCACATCATTTCCCTCCGCCTCACCTTTGCACTCAGGGTGCGAACTCCGGTGGCCCCCCCCAAGCTTTGCTCGGACACCCCCTCCTTTCTGACTATGCTGAGCATGGACCTTCATTACCAGGGATCCTCTCCCCTGTCTCAGCCCTGCCCACCTGGAACCAGGAATGTCTGGGTTCAGCTCTCTCCCTGCCAGCCAGGAAGCTCTTCCTAGTGGTAACTGAGGTCTCCTGAACATTCACACTAATACGTTCCATATGGCAGAAAACCTGGGGATTGCAGGATCTAAAAACATCAGAATTGGCCGGGCGCAGTGGCTTACACCTGTAATCCTAGCATTCTGGGAGGCCAAGGCGGGAGGATCGCTCTAGGTCAGGAGTTCAAAACCAGCCTGAGCATGAGCGAGACCCCATCTCTACTAAAAAAATAGAAAGAAACTAATTGGCCAACTAAAACATATAGAAAAAATTAGCCAGGCATGGTGGCTCATGCCTGTAGTCCCAGCTACTCGGGAGGCTGAGGCAGAAGGATCGCTGGAGCCCAGGAGTTTGAGGTTGCTGTGAGCTAGGCTGACGCCACGGCACTCTAGCCCGGGCAACAGAGTGAGACTCTGTCTCAAAAAAAAAAAAAAAAAAAAAGTCAGAATTGGGTGGACCTTTGGGCAATCCTTGAGGGAAACTGGAGCCCAGAGTGAGGCAGTGACTTTCCCAGGGACACACAGCAAGGCAGAAAGAGAGCTGAGGCTGCAGAGACAGAGAGGGAGGAGGGAAACCCAGAGTGGGGTTTTCAGCAGGAGGTGCTCTCGGGGACAGGCTGGGGACAGGTGGGGACAGGCTGGGAAGACGGGGCAAGCCCACCTGGCTGGCACATTTATTCGTGCCCATCTGCAGGCTGATGGTTGAGTGGTCCATGGGTGGCAGGATATGGTTCTTGGGGTCATAGAGGTGCCGCCGCGTGCCGTACGCTGTCATGCCCGACTGGCTGGCACACTTGTTGGTGCCCATCTGCAGGGAGGTGGACAGGAGAGGTCAGGTCACCGCCCCCACTAGCCTCCAGCCACTCCCCCAGACTTTAGGGGGTCCCAGGGATCCAGGGGGTGGGGTCGTATGGGAGCCCCCTGCCCTTGCTGCTGGGGGCCCCAGGGTCCACCCGCACCTGCAGCCCAATGACGCACTGGCCCGCCTTCATGGTGGCGTCGTC
Organism: Lepilemur ruficaudatus; assembly: GCA_963574885.1. NCBI lineage: Eukaryota > Metazoa > Chordata > Mammalia > Primates > Lepilemuridae > Lepilemur > Lepilemur ruficaudatus. Next base: position 63,036 of record CAUYRT010010062.1, read on the forward strand.
AAAGTTCCGCTCCTGCTTCTCCGAGTACTTGACGCCGATGTCCACGCCGCTCTGCAGCCCCTTGGTCTTGGCCTGGCAGGGGAGAAAGCGGAAGGATCAGAGATGGGCAGCCGGGGACCGCATGTCCAGGCCCAGGGGACTCTACACACCCATGACAGAGCTCCCGGCCACCCCCACCTTAGCAACAGCAGACGCAACCTCCTGGGGCTCAGAACAAGAATTCTGGGGGCGTCCTCTCCTGTCCCTCTCTCCTCTTCCACCACCTCCTTCTACCCAGCCCCCCGGCTACCCTGGTCCCTCTCTCACCTGGACACCAGCCCCCAGCACCCCCCTGGCCTGCACTCCCCACGTGGCAGCCACAGGGGGTCTCTTTTTTTTTTTTTTTCTGAGACAGTTGCCTGGGCTAGAGTGCCGTGGCGTCAGCCTAGCTCACAGCAACCTCAAACTCCTGGGTTCAAGCGATCCTCCTGCCTCAGCCTCTTGAGTAGCTGGGACTACAGGCATGCGCCACCATGCCCGGCTAATTTTTACTATATATTTTTAGTTGTCCAGCTAATTTCTTTCTATTTTTAGTAGAGACAGGGTCTCGCTCTTGCTCAGGCTGGTCTCGAACTCCTGACCTTGAGAGATCCTCCCACCTTGGCCTCCCAGAGTGCTAGGATTACAGGCATGAGCCACCACGCCCAGCCATACAGGGGGTTTCTGAAAACCCCATTTGGAGCACAATTCCCCAACATAAAACCTCCTCCCTGTTTCTGCCAGAACCTGGTCCCTTTTCCTTCTGCCTGATTCACTGTTCCAACCCACGAAGAACGTGGACACATCTGCTGTGTGACTCCGGGCAGGTTGCTGCCTGTCTCTGGGCCTCACCTTCCCTGCCAGGGCCAGAAGAGACACCTGCACCTGCGTCATGTTCCCACTCTCAAACAGGTCGTTGGCCTCAAACAGGTCCACAGGGTTCATGCCGTAGCTGACCATGGCCTTGATGAAGTTGGAGAGGTTTTCTAGCTGGGAGGGGACAGGAGAGGGATGGTGAGTGGACCTCAGTCTACCCACCTGCCAGGTGGGGTCCTAACTCCACCCTGCCAGTCCCTCACCTGGTGCCAATTCTGCATGGAGCGGTTGATCTTGGGGACTGAGCCTGGCTGCAGCTTGTTCATGAGTCTGGTGGGGAGGGAACAGGAATCTCCATTAGCACAGAAGAACCCCAAAGACCAGGGTCCTAATCTCAGCCACGCTCACACCTTCCTGGGCAAACCTCTCCCCAAGCCTCAGCCTCCCCTCTTATAAAGCAATTTTCACCCACCAAACAAGCAAAGCTGCCAAACACTGACAACAGCCACTGTTGGGAGTACAACCGGAACCACAGATTTTGGGGAGCGAACATGGGAGTTTCCATTAAAATGTTTAATGTGCAAAACTGGGGAATGTCTGAAGGATGGTTGAATAGGACACGGCAAGCAAAGGCCTCCAGAAACTTTATTCTCCCACAAAAGGGAGGGCGTAGGTAAGGATGCTCCCTGTTAGAGAGCCTCAACAAAGCAATAAAACAAGAAAAAGACGCAAGACTCGGCAAGTGAAAAGTGGTGCTTCCAACAGTGTGTAGAGAGTGATCAGTCAGGGTGATAAAGCGCATGTCCGTGTGTGTACTCACGTGCATAAGATAATCCCATCCTTCAGACCCTTCTGGAAGTCGGGGCCGATAGGGAGACCAGTGAGACCCTCGATCCAGCTGCGGAGTTCGGCCTCCTTCTGAGGGTCATATTTGGACAGGAGCTGGCAGGGCAAAGGGTATAGGGCTGACCTGGGGTGAGGGGACTTCCAGAGAAAGCCCCCAAGGCTCCTGATGGGGTAGGGCCAGTGACTCCAAGGCAAGAAGACACAGAGGAGCCTGGAGGTCCCCACCTCATGCAAGCCCACCCTTCCCTTTCCCACCAGCAGGGACATCCCATCCCGTCCACAGCCCCTGGTGACCATGAATTCATGTCCCGTCTCTGTGGATCTGCCTGTTCTGGACATTTTATATAAATGGAGTCTCACACTGTGTGTCCTTCTGTGTCTGGCTTTTCTCACTGAGCACAATGTCCTCAAGATCCACCCACATTGTAGCCTGTGTCAGAGCCTTATCCCTTTTCATGGCTGAGTAATACACTGTATGCACTGCATGAACAGACCATATTGTGTTTATCCACTGATCCTTGATGGACACTGGGTTGTTTACACCTTCTGACTGTTGTAGATAGTGCTGCAGCAAACATGGGTGTGCAAGTTTTGTTTGAACACCTGCTTTCAATTCTCCTGGGTGCGTACCCAGCAGAGGAATTGCTGGGCCATGTGGAAATTCTGTGCCGAACTTACTGAGGAATTGCCAGACCTTTCTGTGTCTCAAACCTGCCAGGCTAGTTCCTGCCTCAGGGCCTTTGCACATACTGTACTGTCACTGCAGCCTCAGATTTTTGCCTGGCTCCGTCCCTCCCTTCAGTCCAGCCACAGATGGAAGGTCACCTCCTTGGGGAGGACTTCCCTGACAATCCTGGCTACGACGGTCCCCCTCATATCTCTGTCTCTCTGACCCAACTTTTTTTCTAGCCTTCCACCTCCTGTTACATGATGTATCTCCCTGCTTAAGGTCCAGCTCCCCTACATCCTGCTCGGTTCCATATCTGCGGTCACCAGGGAGCTGTAAGAAAATGCTCAAGGTCCTCTGTGAGATCAGCGCACGCCGCTGCCCAGGAGCACACACCTGCCTGTTCCCCACTGCAGCGTCTCAGAACATCGAAGGCCAGGAGAGCAGGAATGGCCAGGCCCAGGGAGACCCAGGGGAGATGCGGGCAGATGGGGTCAGCCTGGGGCAGCTCTTGGATCCCCCCGTCCCCCCAACCAGACTGTGCAGCTCCAGGCATTTCTGCTGAAGAGCCCCCTGCCTTCCTCTGTGCCGTGAGAAAGGGCATCTTTCCCCAGGGGGGCAGCAGGACCTGGGAGCAGACCGGCCCCGGCCCCCAGCTCTGTGCCCACTTCCCTGCATGTCTCTCAGCCTCAGTTTCCCCATCTCCCTTGGATGAGGGTCTCCCTAGGGTAAGGGTCTCTGGAGCTTCAACCTCACTTCCTGGCTCCCGCCTGGGAAGCCCGAGGCACAGAGGAGAGACAAAGGCCCCTGCTCTCCTGTCCCTAGTTCCCACAGCCTCTGGGGGGGAGGGGCCGCCCCGCCCAGACGGTGGCTCTGTCTATCCTGAGGAATGAGAAAGGCGTGCTGAGAGCCCTGCCGTGCCCAGCTGGGCTCTGTCCCTGCCGGCTCCTGAGGTGGAGAGGCCAGGCCAGCGTCCCGGGCAGAGGCTCCTGGCCCGCCCTGCCCGCCCGCAGCTTCCTCCCCCGCTGCCCTCAGCCCTCACATTCCTGCACACCACAAACTGCCAGGAATGCACCACTGCCTCCCCTGCTAAATCGGGACCAGCTGCTCCCAGCGGGTCCGGAGCCCCCAGCGGGGATCGCAGGGCCTCGGAATCTCCGGAGAGACACGCTGGACATGAGCCCGCCCCAGTGCCATCCAGCCAGGGGTAAACCGAGGCACAGAGGGGTGGAAGAAGGAGATCTCCGGGTCTCCCCCGTCTTAGGCAGTTGGTAACACGGATGGAGGCGTGGGCAGAAGCCACAGGAAGCCGGTTTCCGATTGGGATGCGACCTTTTAGCGGCCCTGGCAAGCTGGCCAGATGAGAGGGCTGAGGCCGGGCTGTCCCTCTGGCCTCTCACCTCAGCCCCGCCAGGGCAAGTGGCAGCCTGCCCGCCCACCCACCAACCCGTCTCATCTCCGGAAGCTGCCCCACCCTGGCGGAGCCCTGCCCTCTCCCACTTCCGCTGCCCCAGGTGTCGGGGTGCCTGGACTGCCCAGGGGAGCCAGGGGCCACAGGCACTGGATCCCACTGGTCCAGGTTCTAGTCCCAGTTCTGCCACTTGCAGGCTGTGCAGTTCTGGGCAGCTGCAACACCGTCTCTGAGCCACACATGCATAGCAGGACCCCTAAAGTGTCTCTGTGCAATTACAGGTGGGGCCAACATCCTGAGCAGGGCAGCACGTTTAGCGGGGAGTCCAAGAGCCTCTGGGCTCACTGGGGGACACTGGCTCCCCCAAGCCGCGGCTTCCCCTTCTGCCAAAGGGCTTGTCAGAGGGGACGGCTCCCAGGAGCTCACAGTGGCGATGCAGAAATTCTCCCCCACCCTTTCTGTGGACCCCGGGGTACTACCAGCAGCAGGTGCCTGGCAGAGGCTGGCAGGACTGGTGCCCGTACCCTTGGCGTGCCCGGGCAGGCTTCCCGGCAGGAGCCGGCGATGAGACCACATTCCCAGGTGCCTGGTGGGTGTGTGCGGAAGATGGGCAGGATGACACCCCCTCCAGCTGGAAGGGCCCTAGGGTGTCAGGCCATGGACCTCCCCTCCCTAGGATGCCCCGGCCTCTGCTGTGTGACCCTTCAGAAGTGTCTGCCCCTCTCTGAGCCAGAATCACAAGTGGTTTCTTAAAAATTGTCTCCCCCTTGTCATGCTTTCAGGTTACAAAACCCACACATTTTTAGGGCCACCTTCAGGGAACCCCCTTGGTGTCCCTTTAAATTTATCAGCTAGGGAGGAAGAGAACCCAGAAGGGAACTAGCTGCCTAAGGGGCACCCCCCTCAGGTGTAAGAGAGGCCCACACCCTTCTCAAAAACCACAGGGCCCCCTCTTCCCCTCCTGAAGCTTAAGTGGCCAAAAAAGGAGAAGCGTGGCCAGGAGACGAGAAGCAGGGGCTGCGGGGTCCCCCAGATCCCCCAAGGCATTCTTGGGCCTTGAAGCCTTCAGGGGCCCAGGCCTGGGCGGCGGGGAGTCTAGGGGCAGGGCTGGGGAAGGAGGGTAGGCCCAGCTGCCCCTAGATGCTGGGAAGATGGGTGGGTCACTCCCCCCAGATGTCAGACTTCACTGCTCCCCAGATTTGGGGAGCCCCAGGAAGCGACCCCTGACCACCCAGAGGCCAGGGAGAAGAGACCTTTGTCCCAGGTGTGAACGCACTGCTCGCTCATCGTGGGGGAGCCCGGCGGGGCGCCCCCCCTTGTCGCCCGCAACGAGCGCGCGACGGCCGCGGCCGCGGGGCCCCGGGGCGCGCCCCCCACTCACCCGGTTCTTGACCTCGGCCGAAAGCCCGTACGAGGGCCCCTTGTTGAACTGCGTGGAGCTCATGGCTGGCGGGAGCGGCCAGGCGCGCGGGCCGGGACGGGGCGGACGCGGGCGGGGACCGCGGGCCCGGCTGGGACGCCACGCCCCCCGCTGCCGATTGGCCCGGAGCGCTAATGTCCTTATAAGGCCTGGAAGCGCCGAATTCCTGCGGCCGCACACTTCCTGAGCCCCCTCTGTCGCCTCGGGACCCCCATCCCCAGCGGCTGGGAGGGGCTCCTGAAACTCTTTGAAACAACGGGAAACTGAGGCAGGGAGGAGCAAGGGCTCCGGACAGCCAAGACACAGCATCCCTGCCCTCTCCCTGCTGGGAGCTGCTAGGCGGCTATCTCACACTTTCTGGGTCTCCGTGTACCCTTCTGCACGATGGTGGGAGAGGGGGAATTGAGGGGTGGGCCCTGGAGTCCCTTTGGGGCACGAATGAGAGCCCCTCTCTGCCACTTACAGATGCGTCCCAGTCTAGCGCCCTCCCAGGAACTCTGATAGCTGGGGGTGGACAAGGGAACCAGGGCAGGCTCCTCAGAGGAGGGGGCCATTGAAGCTGGGGCTTTGATGGGTGGGTAGGAGTTTGCCAGTCCAAAAGCGAATGGTGTTCCTGGTAGAACATAAGGTACAAAGACCTGGAGGACTGACTGTCAGTGGTTGAAAGCTTGTAGAGATCAGAGCAGTTGGGGAATGGGGTGGTGTATGAGAAGGGGCTTTGAATTGGGAGCTGAGGACCACTGGAGAATTGGGGAGATGGGGAATGGGTGAAACAGCAGAGAAGTGACTCCAGGAGATGCCATGGGGCAGGGCTGAGGCTGCCAGGCACACCAGGCTGGGCACACAGTTGGCACTCCGTAGGGGTATCTGCCAATGGAGCTGGGGCTTTGATGGGTGGGTAGGAGTTCACCAGTCCAAAAGGGAATGGTGAACTCCTTATAGATAAATCAATAAATTAATAAGTGAATAGCCAAATAAGTGGATTCACTTATCCAGTAATTCACTCACTTATTTGTTCATGCATGCACGTGTTTATTCATCAAAAGCTCCCTGCCATCTCTTCTGGGACAGTCTGGTGCTAGGAGATGCCAGTTCCTGCCCACGCCTGGGAACTCATAGCCAGACACAGACCCCCCCCATGTGAACAGGTGCAGGACAGAAGAAGGGGCTTGAACCTAGAGGAATTAGGGGGTCAAAGAAAGGTGCATGCAAGAGCAGATGGGGGAGAAGGGTTTTGAAGCATGAGTAGGAGTTTGACACATTGGACAAGTGGCTGGCTGTGCTCTGCAAGGGCTTAGAGATGACTCACCCCTGTCCCTTCCCTGGGGCACATTCCTCCCTGATGCCCTATTCCCTGGATGTCTGTTTCTTCTCTGCCTGACATTCTCCCCTTCCATCTGTCTGAAGACTCCTTTCTTCAGGGTTTAAGTCCTTCCCTGTGGTTTGGGGTAAACCCCTTCCTCTCTGGGTCGGTTTCATTGTCTCTGCAATGGGGACCAGAGAACAGTGACAATGAGACAGTCCTGCCCAGAGCGTGGGAACAGTGTGGTTTATGGGTGTCTGGGCGGAGAGCCGCTGTGGGGGTCAGCGGGGTGTGGGTGGTTTGGGTGGATCCTCTGCGGGTCCTGCAGGTGCACAGGCACCCCGGGGTGCTGGAGGCTGGTGGTGGCAGGAATGTGGCTGGTGCAGTCCCCCGGGCGCCCCCTCCAGCCTGTGGGGTTGGTGGATGCAGGCGCCATGTCCCTGGGTCGCCTCACCATGCTGTGGCCCAGGGGGGCTCCCAGCAACACTTGGGGGCACCATTCTGAGCTGGGGGGGTCTCTGGGACAGGGAGGTTGCATGTGAGGCCATGTCCTGGGTACCCCCACAGTGTCTTAGGGGTCCTGGGGGGAGCTGCCTGGGGGCCTTCGAACGTCGGGCAGGAGCTGAACCACAGACACAAGCAGACCAGGACCCCAGGGACCTCCACACCCTAGAAGAACCTGCCCGTCACTGGGCACGCAGCTCAGGAGTCTGAAGTGTGGCTGGTGCCACCAAGGAAGCAACTACACCATTGTCTTTAATTCCAATTAATTTCAATTAAAAATTTAAAACTGACACTGGATTCAGTTTTTGGAAAGCTTCCATGTATATTTAAAACAGTTTGCTTATGTGTGGATGTCCCTTTTCAGTGGAACCTTTGTGAAGTCTAAAAGCCATACAGGTGAGTGTTTCAGAGGAGACTTTAGCACCCAGGTTGAGATGCTCTGCAACTGGGAGACACACCCCGGATTCCAGAGACTCGGTGCCCAAAATCTGTAAAATATCTCATTAATAATTTTCCATATTGATTACGTGCTGAAATGGTAATTGATTCACTATATTGCATTCCATAAAATACAGTATTAGAGCGCGGTGGCTCATGCCTGTAACCCTAGCACTCTGGGAGGCAGAGGTGGGAGGATCGCTCAAGGTCAGGAGTTCAAGACCAGCCTGAGCAAGAGCGAGACCCCATCTCTACTATAAATAGAAAGAAATTAATTGGACAACTAAAAATATATAGAAAAAATTAGCCGGGCATGGTGGCGCATGCCTGTAGTCCCAGCTACT